>MU184878.1:63574-77096 GCA_016904865.1 Pissodes strobi
CAAAGGTGTAACCAATGTAGAAGGGTCGCTTTACCTCTTGCTAAGCCTGGATAGGGGTCTTTTCTGGCTGAATTTTCGAAAGAAAAAGGCCAACAGAGAGTTGTACTACTACTACTATAACCTTAAAAAATTAAAGAAAACGTGCATTGCCCCCGACGGGAACTGAACGCGGGCCATCCGTATTGCAAACACAGAATTTGACCACTAAGCCTACTAGAACAAGCTGATTGGACCGTAAATAAAATGAAAGTGACGTCAAAATCCAAAGTGACGTTAATCCATAGAGAAAGGTTATAGGGGGATTGAATGGAAAGTTCTTAACTATCAAATAAATTACAGTGACTTTATACTAAAGTCACTGTATAACAATTGACATTTAAATTATGCCATCTTTTACCTGAACTACTGAACCGATCTAAGTGATCCCGGTCCATTTTCGGTTCACTTACAGGTGAGCTGGATCACGTCTTAGGTAGTGGGGGCAAAGTGATATTTTTACAATCCAACACGAATCAGTTCAATAAAGTTCAGTTAGATCGATCTGAATCGATCCAAAGTAGTGAATCGAATACGCATTTTAAGATCCTTTACACAAATATTGCACTATGTGAAAATCCACCTCTCCTATTGGTCAATCCATCTCGTATTACAATATGTCTTCGTGATGCAATCAATTTCTGTCAAGAGCTTTCGTGGTGTACAGGGTTTAGATAGCTGGATCTCACCTAGACGCCCCGCCTGGGTTCAAACCCCGTTGCTTTTTTATATTTTTTTAAGATTATATTTCTAAACAGTTTTTTTCTTGATTTTGGGTATGTCTTGGGTTAGCACCTGGTTAGTTCCCTATTATTGAGCCCCCGTAGCGAGCGAAGCGAACGGAAGGCCATGCGGATTGACCAATAGGAGAGGCCGTCGAATTTTATATAGTGCTTTATTTCTGAAAAGGATCTTATAATACATCGAATACGGCATAATCTGCGTATTAAGATCCTTTACAGTTACAGACGTAGCCGACTATATCAAAATCGGCCTCTCCTATTGGTCGATCCGCATGGCCCTCCGCTCGCTTCGGGGGCTCAAGCAAAGGAAACTAACCAGGTGCTAATGCTAACCCAAGACATACCCAAAATCAAGAAAAAATCTAGTTAGAAACATAATCTTTAAAAAAATAATAAAAAAAAGCAACGGGGTTCGAACCCGTGCCTTCCGCCCAACTATCTATATCTCTACACCACAAGAGCTCTTGCGACAAACTGATTGCATCACGATGACATATTGTAATACGAGATGGATCGACCAATAGGAGAGACCGATTTTGATATAGTCGGCTACGCCTGTAAAGGATCTTTAAAAGCGCATAATCTCTTGTTGCAGGAATCTGCAAATTGTGTGTCCATTTTACAAAAGCTTAAAAATATTTGTACAAGTACTGAAGATGGCGCCACAATACTGGATATCTTTTATCTTTTATGCACGCGGGAAAAATAAATAGCAGAGACACCAGCATGGTTTATATAATTAAACAATGCTAATAGTCATACTTATTCAAGTGTATATACTGGGTTATTCATAAGTGCGTGAAAATTCGTCATCATCAGTGTATATCGTATTTGAGTTGAAGAGACTTTTGTATTTTGTGCAAAAAATGTATTACAATCCAGAGCGCTTTCGGTCTTGTGCCATCATCAGTGCTTCCTCAAAGTAAGGAAACAATAATCACCTTCTCTATATCGTATTTCACATTTTTCCCTCCAAATTGCGTTTGATATGTATAGTTATATCATTTGATATACGTTGTCCAATTTTACTCTACTTATATTTTAGCTCTATATTTAATAGTTCATACGACTAAATAAAAGACATATATAGAAAAAAAAACTATGTTTATTTTTTCATTATATTCATTTGTCTTCAAATATTTGCAATGGATAACAAGAAATAATCACAATAAAATACAAAAATTCACCATCTCAACTTGCTTTTCGGTTGTATAATCTCCTTCAAACCGTGGTCGAAAACAAATTATATATATAATTTCCAGCAATTACATGATATTTACGATAGAGCTGCACAAATCAATTAAGTGTTTTGAAATGTTTAACGGTACTCTAATAGAAAACCCAAAAAAAAAATCGACAATTACAAAAAGTTCATAAATATCACGTAAACTTGTTTGTTTTTTCATGTACATTTTCTCAATATTAATCCCTTAACACTATATTATTATACTAATACAATCATCATAATCATTTTTAGTACGTTTTCTCTCGCCTTTGTTTACAAAAGTTGCGCCCTTTTCTACACGTGACGGGCCAATTGAACTATTCCGTACAACGTGGAAGGCACACGCGGTAATTCCAATCTACCATGCAGTAGCTTATTTATACATGGATAAGGTCATAATCGACCTACCCCTAGCTACCCTGTAGCTCTAATGTATACCGACTTATAATATACAAGACCATCGTACAAATGTACATATTACATCGTAGCAGTTCTAATGCTTCCTTTTCAGAGAGGAGTAGATTACGCGTCTCGTAGCTCTACTGCTTCGTTTGGCCGTAGTTCATATGGGCAACTCAATAACAGGACGTGGGAACTCCTCCAAGGTGCATTCATAGAAGTCCGTCAAAAACTGTTCGTTGTCTGACATTGGCATAATGTCACTCTCTGTCACTGGCAGTGTGACGTCACGGGTTATAATGGCGCAATTACAGTGCGACGTATTTTTTATTTTGGTAGAAGCGCCGCAGTAACTGGCAAGATTTTCGCTGCAGTCAACCTGAAACAAAAGAATATTTTTATTAGTGACATTGTTGCAATAGTTCAATTAATCAATTATATTTTTAAGATGTTCTGTCACTTTATTTTAATAAAAGAATAAAGCATTAAATGTAAAATTGTATTTTATATTTAAACTAAATTAACGGTGTCCCGTAAATGTAATAAACAAGTTTGGTTAAAAACGAATATAAAATCGTAATAACGCAATGAAATTAAATATTTCATATGGTATGGAAAGAAGGCAACCTACTTGCTGCTCGCAGAATAAGGATTTTCTTGTCAGGGTTTCAACTTATCAAGGCGAAATAATACAAAATAAAAATGCAATAAAAATTCCTTAAAGGTTAGTTATGTGGCGGTTGTCAGGTATATTATACGTTTGGGTTTGAGTAGTCTGGTGGTGACACGCTTAATTAGCATTAACCTTTGGAAAATAAAAAGTGTCACGCGTGTATGGCATACTCGAATTGCTAAATAATTATTTTATTAAGTGGACTAAATGGCATTGCAGGGAAGAGATAGATAAAATGGAATTAACTCTAGCAACACTTTGAACAAATTTTTTAAAAGTAATCTAAACCCATATTAAGTTTGTTGTGCTTCACTCCACCCCTTCACGTTTCAAATGGTCGTCATAAAAGCTATTTCAAAGCAAACAAGAATTAAACTTAGTTAAAGCAAGGCTCTAAAAATTTAATTAAATCAGTGGTTGACTGTTCACACAAATTAAATATCAAATTGGGAGTTAATTTCCTAGAAACCTTACAAGGGAGAGAGGCAAATACGGTGATGATCAAAAGACCCGTCAGGCCAATAAAATAATAACAGTTGAGGCTTATTTAGATCTCATTTGGTTTTAGTGTCCCATTCTTTTTGTTGCCAAAACCTTATTTTCCTATTTATGAAGACTAAAGGTAATTTTATGGCAGATAGGTATGCTTGGGCAGGGTAAAGGTGTATTATTTCAGGCTGGTTATGACTTTCTTGTTTGTTTAAGGATTTAAAAAGAATAATAATTGACCTGGGATTGGTCCTGTAAAGGCAAAAGGTCTTGAAGAATGTAAAAGCAATTTGGCAGTCTTTATGGCCATGTTTTGGCAAGATATTAGTTTTGGTATTTGTAATATATAGGTACAATCATCGGAATATTTTAAAAGGGTTTGTTTTTCAACCGATTTAACGGAAGCTGTGCTTCTGGATTTCTGCCAGAATGCAAATAAAATACCCTCTTGTCATATGTGAATAAAAGTAGTTTCACGATTGACGTCAAAGAATCAATTATATAATACATGTTCACAAAGGAAATTATAACAATATTTAATTAGGCCAGAAATTATACTTTGACCGGCAAAACAGGAACGATTAGGTTTTTTTTTCATGTTTCCGTAATTCTTGTTACTCGCTATAACGTCACGTGCAGTTGACAACAATAATATTAATTAACGATTGGCGAACGTCTAAAGCTGACTGAACTGTTAATTAATTGTATTACGCACTTCAATATGAACGAGACATTTTTACGTTTTCAGTTTTATTGACGTAAACACAAAATGATACGAGGAAAATGAAAACATATTTACGTTATACATTTGTAAGTAGTTGCTTGCTAAATACCGAAGTAATTGGGTGGAATAAGCAAATTAATCATGAATAAATGCCTGCACAATCTAAGTTGCAATGCACCGAAAATTCCATAATTTATGTTTCTATTTAAGCTTTAGTTAATATTAATTATATAGTAGATTTTTTCGGAAATGCTGTGACGTCATTTTTATACATCCAGGCATCCTTAACTGACACACTTTTGCAAAGAACAACAATGAATTTACCATTAATGGCAAATCCCCAAATGTGACATTTTGAAACGCCAAAACAGGTTATCTATGCGTCAAAACTAAAAATGCCGAAAAATATTGGAAATAGAAGATTAAAATAGAAAAATCAACTTATTGTTCTAAATCTATTGGACTTTTTTGAGCTAGAAAAACAACAAGTGGCTGTAGGAATTGCCTTGGACCTAATGTGGTGGAATGGACAGCTTCCGCAATGGACAAATGCAAGTCAGCACAAACTGTCAGTTTTTTTGAAAATAATGGTATTTTTGATAGTTGTCAGTTTGGTTTTAGGCAAAATAGGAATGCTTCCTTGGGGGTTCTTCATCTAGTCAATCTAGTGCCAAGTATATTGGACACTTTTCGTAACTATCAGTACAACACAGTCTTGTTTTGTGATTTAAGTAAGGCCTTCCACTGTGTAGATCATATCATGGAATCCTCTTGGAGAAGATGAAATGTTACAACTTTTGCACAAATAGTATCAACCTCTAAAATCATATCTTGAGGGTATGCTGGTGTGACGTCGGCAAGGGGAGACATAAGTATTGGGGTACCCCAGGGCCCCTGCGGTAATCTGCATAAATGATTTACCACTTATAGACCATCAATCAAAGTACACTCTTTTTGCTGATGATACATTAGAGGCTTGCCTAGAGGGTTCTGTGGTGGCACAGGAGTTGGCCCAAGACTGGTTTAACTCTAACAGACTTCTTCTAAATATTGAAAGTTCCACCAAATAAATTCCAATATAAATAGTGTCAGATTTCTTGGGGTGTCTGTTGACGCTAAGCTGCAGTGGAGCATGTATATTAGCATGGTTATACAGGGAGGACTGTAGGTTGGCTTTTGGGAATCTGAGCATACTGACCGTTCCTTCTGTTTAAATCCTCGATAACCTACTCTATGTTAGGAAAAATCCTAATATCTTTGCGAGTGTATTTGTAATGCACCAAAGTGTGCATGAGTATGAAACTAGGGGCAGGGATGCTTTGGTGCCTATCTATTGGAGAAGTGTCACGATGATCTGGGCTATTAAGTTTTTTAACAGACTTCCAGCTAGGATTAGAGACTTGCCACTCTTAAGTTAAATAAAAAACAATTAAACAGATTTTACTTAAAATTGTTTTTATTCCTTAGAGGAGTTTCTTCAATTTGATTTGAATGGGTAGTGTGTACGTGAAATGTGTTTATATTGCTTAAATCCAAGTATCTATTTAACTATTTTACTTTAAATGTTTTGGGTCGATTGACTGTTCTTTGTTAATTCGGTATGCCTAGATTTTATAATTATATTGACTTATGTAAGTTGCATTTTGTGACAATGACATGAATAAAGTTTGATTTGATTTGAACTAAAGTAAGTTCGAGAGTGATATTTAATTTAAGAAAAAATGGACTAATTTCGGACAAACGATTCAAAGACGTATCATCAATACAAAATAAAGAGCATATAAAAATTACAGACTACTCAAACAGTAAGATACGGGATACCATTTAACAGTGTTTAATTTATTTAAAAAAATATGCCCTTGTTTCTATAATTTCAAAAATAAAAATTGGTCATATAGGGGTACTGAGGGGGTCAAATTACTTGCTGTGTAATTAGAATTTCGACTAACTAGAATTCATTGGTTGGTGTCAAATTGTACTGTTTTAATATGAAAAGTTAAAAACATGAAATTTTGAGTGGAATCACTTTCCTTCTAAAGGTAAATTGTACAGGAAATCAAAATTCTCCATTACCCTATGCGTGTAATAGGAATTAAATGTTTTTTTTTTTAATCCATAAAATATATGAATTATGGAGCATTCTGACTATATTTCTTTTTTGTTTAATTTAGTTTTCTTGTGCATTTACATTAAAGAAACCTCAACCTTAACCCTAAAGCAATCCCAACACACCCCCTAACCCCAAGTCTAGTGTTGCTCTCCAATATTCTTTTACATTTTGATTAACGTGCGGTTAGAGTTGGGTTTGGAAATTGACTTGAGGTTTGGGTTGGTGATGGGGTGAAGTGAATCTATGTTTGCAAATATATCAGAAATATCAATTAATTAAATAACAAAAAGATGTCTTCCTTTTGTGCCAATGCTGAAACTGTTGATTTTTTAGGCCAAAGATGCAATGCCGGCTATAAAACCGGATTTATCAAAGAAGCAAGTTTAGTCTTTAGTCTACCATGAGCGAAATATGGTTCAAATATCAACTTGTTGCTAATTTGCCTCCAAATCATTAATTATCATGGACAACGCTAGCTTTATACCCATTATTACGTCGCGAGTGCATTTCAAACAATAAAGAACAATTTTATCGAATTATTTTGCCAGATAATAATGATTTAGGGTTAATTTAATTAAAAAAAAATGCATATGTTTGGGGTAAATTTTCGAAACATACCTGGATAACTGGAATGCAATTTTCGTAGCAGAAAGCCTGTAATAGGACAGCCTGTATATGTGTGGAAGCATCTCCTGGTCTGGTAGTGGGTAACACACATAGGACCACTTCTTCAGGTGTTTTTTCCAAATGAGCAATGGCAGGGATCAGCCCGCATACCAGCCGCCTGTCCGCTCGAGCTTTTGTTAGGGCATTCCTAAGGGCCTTGCCCAGATTACTCCTGAAACATAGAATAATAGTTATTATAATAGTAAAGTATGCAGCTATTTTATCAAAATAACTTGAACAATCTCAGATAGTACGACAAAATTCTCAATCTTGCAACACGGCATTTTGAATTATAACAATTTCATACAAGCTAACCACTAGTTAATTCTTTTATTTTACCCAGAAATCTAATTAAAATTGGTTGCTAATTATGTAGGCATTTTAATTAGGTACTTATACGATTATGTTGGCCTTAAATTAGGAGGTCGAAAGTCTGGGCGAAATAAATGAAAATATTTACCACGTTTTCATGGGAGTTTTCAAATCGTTTCCTCTTCTTGTTTTCATACATAGACAAAAATAAAATTGAAATCGAATTCAAATCGATTTGAACTGGCAGTCAAAGAATTGACATGTTTTTTCTCGAAATATTTCGAGTAGGTAAACGTAGAACTTCGTGCCAAACATTCCTCCATGTTGTGGGTATTAATGATGGAGTTTCTGAGGCTTTGTCTGTTTTCTTTTTGCAAAAAATTAGCACTGACAAGAGGACAACACAAAATATCTCTCTAACATAACATAAACTGTAAACTATAAACAAGCAAACCTAACCAAACTGTTTAAATCGAGTTAATGCGCATGAGTATGAGCTTCATTTGTCAATTCTCCTTGTTTTCATGCAAGTCAAGTTAATTTGCCTCCGCCTCTCTCTAAACATACAAATCAAACAAAGAAAGCATAATTGGTCGCGACCGTATCCATTCATTTTCACAAGTCTGGAAACTAGTGGAAACCGTTGCCCAGGCAACGAAGCAAGTTTTACGTCTCGACCGCGTGACATGACGTGACATGAGGACGACCGAACCGATGACCTTCTGTCTTTCGCACACGGCCTTCCAATTTCTCGTGTAAAATATTCCTTGCAAATTCTAGAGTTTTGGGAATGAAAAGTCAGAAAAGGTCTTGATGATAAATAGAATTTATTAGGTATGTTTAGCAAAAATGTAACTTTCCGATAAATTTGAAGGTAAATAAAAGCAAGGTCATCGATGTCAATTAAATTATAATTTGTTACACCACTTAGACCAGTACAGACTTGTTGAATCATTAATTTAAAGCACATGCCACAGAATTGCCACTAATTAGGTACTTGATAGGCACCTACATCAAAAAATAGACGGAGCGAAGTGCGGTAAATGATAAAGGCCTAATTCTGGGAACTTTCCATTCAATTGTTCTTTGTTGCATCTGCCAATTAAACTTTATAATTTTCCATAATGGTACTTTGCAAAATCTTTGTGTTTTTAGAGTAAGTACCTATTATAAGGTATTAGAAGTAGGTACCTATTTTTCTATCGTACCTATCTGAGATCTGAGATAATTTACATCTGAATTAAGGGATTTTTCTTTAATTCTGCCATTGCTGCCTGCTGCATTCTTACCTGTAGATTGCTAAAGGTTGGTTCACATTGTGCAATGATATTTGATAACGAACGGAAAATTTTCTTAAGCACGCAATATCTATAATAATTGCTTTTATGGGAGTTAATATGAATATGAGGTATGAGGGGCATCAGTGGCAGCATTAAAATTCGAAATGTGAAAAGTAATTTTCCTTACCTGTTTATCATTTTGCACTTCTCAGCTGCCTTGGCAAAGCACATTTCTAGTTGTGAGGTATTGGTAATCCTTAACGATTTGTAACCCAGCTTTGCACCGGAACTTTTGTTTAAATCCAAAATTGTTCTTGCTTGCACTGTATTAATGTTTTTCACAGAAAAGCTTTTAATTTTTAACTCGGTTGTATCACAAAAAATAACTATTCAGTCAGGAATTCAAAAGAAACAACCGCCAAACTTTCGAGAATTTCAAAGGATTATTTAACGTTGCGAAATAGCACGAGAATGAACGAATAGCTACAGATCTCTCACGTCGCGCGTTCAACAATATTATGACGTAAAGCGGCGCCCGCTTGTTTTTAAACGCTGTTCGTTTGCGCGGAGGTGGGGGAGACGTGAATTCCTATCGACTACCGTTCGAGGAAACCCCAAACAAAGTTGGCGATTTGCGCCAGTGGTTGGAAAAATATATATTTTTCTGATATTTCCCAGATTTTCGGATTTTCTAACGCGCTTTGCATAGTGATTTTTTTGTGCATATCCCATCGCACTAATTACAATGTATGAGGGCATTTGCTTTTAGCAACAGACGGCAGGAACAAATAATATAATATTGCTCATGATTTCAAACAATTTCAAGATGCAATTTTAATACACTGCTCAAAAAATATATACCTATATGTATCCTGAGTAGATTAGTAGACGCAAGTGTAGACTTGTTATTAAAGGTCTGATTAGTGTATAACGCCCGGTCCTACGTGAGCGATTTGCAGCGAACGCGAACGCGAAACAGTGGCGATGCCGTGCGACTATATTAACTTTTCGTACGGCATCGCCAGCGCTTCGCGTTCGCGTCGCCTGTAAATCGCTCACCTAGGACTTGGCGTTAGTGCTTTGGGACCTGTTAAAGACATTTACTTATCTATTTATTTACGGGGTTTCCCCATTTTTGACATGGAAAAAAGATATTAAGCAATAAAAATAGTAAACACAGATAATTACAAATTATTACATACTAACCTGTAAACAAATACAACCTACAATAAATCTATAACAGATTCAAAAGTTGCCCCCAGGTAGGTTATAAATATCACATTCATTAAGAAATTTGAGGAACCGAGTGTAAGTGGTGGAGAAGTCAATACTATCAGAGAGATCGTTAACCAGCCTGGTTGAACGACAAATGTAAAGGAACCCACAGACGATGAGATATGTATCGCCACATGTTTCATGATACAATGTAGCGATACAAATCTGAAGTAGGGTTTCCAACTCACCCGCCGTACGCGGAATGTCCCGATTTTCGAGGCATATGCCCCGCGTCCCGCCACTGTCTATCGCGGGACGCTATTGGTGTTTTTGTTACATTTTGAGTTAAAAACAATTTGTCTCGAATTTGGCCTCTTTGTCCCGCGGTTTGGGCAAGTATGTTCCGATTTTCTTTAGAAGCGAGTTGGCAACCCTAATCTCAAGGTGTATATGGTTAAATCTTGAATCAGCATCACGGTCTCAGTATAAGCTTGTATCGTTGTCTGTATCGCTGTCGTGAAACCGGGATACCGAGCGCGTGCGACTGATACAAGTTTCAACGTGTATGTGTATGTATTGTTATACGCGATGCGATACCCAATTGTGAACAATTCGACGTAGATTGTGTACTATTTGATGGGTCTTTTAAAGAGGTCAGCGTTAGGTAGGGAATTTTTAAATGCAAAGAAGGATATATGTATTCCATAGCATGGGGACATGCGGCATGCGGTTGAGGCGTACTCCAAGTACGGTCTTACCAGACTTCAATAAAGCACCTTTATAGCCTTAATACTGACAAAATCAGCTGTACATCTTTTTAAGCAACCTAGCATTTGCAGTGCCTTGGAGACCATCTGCTGCATATATATGATGTTCAAAGCTGAGGGTACCATAAAAGAACACCAAGATCTATAATTTCCGTCACATGATGTAACACTGTACCATTTAGGGTGTAGTTGAATGCAATAGTGTTCCTAACTCGACAAAATGACAAGATGGAACTTGGCAGCATTTAGTTGCACACCAATCACTCAGTCTATTCAGGTCGGATTGCAGTTTGCAACAATCATTAATGCATTGAACCCTATTGAAAAACTTAAGATCATCGGCGAATAATAAAAACTTACTATGATGAAAACACTTTTTTATATCATTAATAAAAATACTAAACAACAAAGTACCCAGGTGAGAACCCTGGGGTGCACCAGATACAACCTTTATTTTCTTAGACTTAAAATCATTTGTCCTAACAACTTGTTTACGCCCAAATAGATAACTTATCAACCAATGCAACAGACTACCATTGATTCCAAACTCAGACAATTTCCCAGACAAAATCCCGTGATTAACTTTATCGAACGATTTTGCAAAATCCGTATATATGGAAGGCACTTCGTATCCTCTCTCCCTTGAATCCGACAGAAATTCTTCATACAAATTTGATTTCGCAGATCTAAATCCAAACTGTTGGTCGATATGGTCGCCATCTAATTTAGATGACAAAAAGTCGCACATTATACTTACAAAAACTTTGGGGATAATTCTAATAATGATTATATGTCTTTAATTTATAATATTACTTTTGTCTCCAGATTTATGGATTGGAGTGATATAGCTTAACTTCCAACAGTCAGGAAATGTTCCGGTGTTCAAAGATTCATTGAAAATTGAAAAAGTGGACGTGAGAGAACAAAACTGCAGTATTTAAGCAGATATGTGGGCAATTCATCTGGTCCTGGGCCCTTACTAACATCCAAACCAGACTACTTGTTATATATACTTGAAATAGGTATATCACAGTGTGGAACATTAATATTATTAGTTGATAAATGATACAAACCATTATCAATATGTTTATCACAGTATATTGATGAGAAGAAACAGGCAAAACCATCTGCTACCTCCTTGCCAGAAGAGCATTTGACGTTTTCATAGTTCATTTCGCTAGGTATACCTATCTGTTTCTCTACGTTTGCAATTGACGAAATTATTTACAGAGTTCTCAGTAAGGAAAACATATCTTTGATACCATTGTGAGGTTAAATTTTTACAGTTCTCTCTCAATCTTGAAAACTCCCTATAATCTAAAGGTGACTGAGTCTCCTTGCAAGCCTTGTGTGCTCTCTTTTTGGACAGAAGTGCTGATTTGAGCTGCTCTGAATACCATCTTGGATTTTTTTTCAAAGAAATATACATTTCAATTGCTAAATTCAAAGTATCGTAAAAGATGGCAGTCATAGCAGCCAGAGGTTTTCCCACCAGCAAGAATCAATTCAAAAAATCACATAGTCCCCCTTAATCACTATGTTTAAAATCTCTATAATAGCCTTCGCATGCCATATCACTGTTGAAATTGGTACACTCAAAACTGATTTCAAGGCTTAACGGTGGATGATAGCGGTCCATTGGAATCAATTCCTCATCCGCCCGACTGACATTAACATTCGAATTTGCAACAAGGACCAGGTTTAGTAGGGACCCTCTGGTGTTTACCACCTGATTTACCTGAAACATGCCATTGTATGTACACATCCGCTGGACTTCATTTGGAGGAGTATTAGTCAGTGCAAATCATGCTGAACTCAACTCCTGTCTCTCCCATGCAGCTCGAGGCAGATTGAAATCCCCCAACATATTAATCCCTACATCAGGATACCTTTCAGCAAGAGATTCGATATTGTCACTAAAAATCTGGTATTTGACAGTATGTGAACGAGGAGGGAAATAGACTGTGCCAATTATTCGAGCATCTCTGCCAAAACCAAACAAACAACTGTTCAATATCCACTGAGGATGGAATACACATCGACTTTATCTCTTTTCGAACTGCTGTCAGTACATCACCCCGGCGTGAATGGATGCTAGCTTCTTCAGAATGGTCTTTTCTGAATAAGTTGTAATTAGCAATAATTCAGAGTCTGTAACAGCATTATTTGCAGTTTTGTCTTAAGACCGCAAACATATTGGTAAGACACCGACAAGCTAACTCAATTGATTTTGATTGGAACTGCATATAGTAGGCTCCCTTCACGTATCGGATCTGCAGATTGTCCTCGTCCTGAGTTCTTCTGGTACGTAGTTTATCGAAAACAACCCTTTCAGCTGCTCTCTGGCTCTGCGTCAGATCAGCGCTCAAGTAGAAATAAGTCCCTTTGAGCTCAGACCTTTTTCTGAGTAGTTAGTTCTCCGCCAGGTTTCCTAGAATGAAAGCTACATCATTTTTGTCTTTGTTCATTTCAGGGACGTTGAACAATATTATATTTTTTGAACGTCTTTGGCGATCCTCGAATTCCTTCATAACATCGACTTCCACGCTTGCATTATTAATATTATTATTATTATTATTATTATTATTATTATTATTATTATTGTCATTATTCACGCTAACTCAGCTTTCGCTGGTAACGATTTAGCCTGATTACTAAGCTACGGTAACCTGGTGGAAAAACAATTCAGTTCCTCCCATTCAGTCTCCGTTCAGGAATTTGTGGGTTATATGGCATAATGTAAATATGTTCTATATTGTTGTGGAGGATTCATTTTTACCTTGAAATGGTTTGCCTTTGGTTCCACAAATGATTACGCTTATTTTGAATTGGTATAGAGCCTCTTCGGCTCTGGCTCCAGGATGTAAACTGCACAAGTGCTAG
>MU184878.1:107096-129969 GCA_016904865.1 Pissodes strobi
TTAAACTTCACGTAGTTTCAACTTATTTTAGTTATTTGAACCGGTTCGGATACGTTATAATCAATTTTAATAGGTTTGGTTAGTTTGGGTTAGTCGTCGATTGACCTTTCGGTTAGCTTCACATAGTCTCAACTTATTTTAATCATTTGAACCGATTCCGTTACGTTATGTTCAATTTTAATAGATTTGGTTAGTTTGGGTTAGTAGTCCAATCAACTTTCGGTTAGCTTCACTTATTCTCAACTTATTTTAGCCAGTTGAAGCAGTTCCGATACGTTATAATCAATTTTAATAGATTTGGTTAGTTTTGGTTAGTGTTCAATTAACTTTCGCTTAGTTTCACTTATTCTCAACTTATTTTAGCCATTTGCAACGGTTACAATACCGACGTCATTATCATTATCATAGATGTGGTTAGTTTGGGTTAGTCGTCGATTTAACTTTCGGTTAGCTTCACTTATTCTCAACTTATTTTAGTCATTTGAAGCGGTTCTGATACGTTATAATCCATTTTAGTAGATTTGGTTAGTTTGGGTTAGTCGTGGATTAAACTTTGGGTTAGTTTCACAGTGCCAAAATATATTTAATATTTACAAAGCATTCCATTATCGTTATATAACATGTACTTATAAAAAAAAATCTGACGAATAGACGATTTTTCCGGTCTTGTCGCCTCCTTCACCTAATTTTATTAACATATCTATTCACTAATCCGACTATAGATTTTTCCTATTTGCCTTTGTATTTTTCATTGCTTCGTATATATTTCCACCGAAAAGTCCGAATAAAATATTAAAATAGAAATAAAATTAAGGATTTTCACAAATCCGACTCTGTTCTGAACACTCTGCCTACATACGAACGACTGATTAAACTAAAACGCTCCATATGCTGCCAACAATCTGCGGATCAGAAAATATTTGGGGGAGTGGAGCTACTAGTTTACATATACTTTGGTAAAACTTTTCATGTGGGCAATGTGAGATACCCAGTCCTCAGTTGAGATGTTAAAACAGTTTCTACAGGACAACAATGTACCAGTAATGGCATGTGATCAAGTAATAACAGATAACCAAGGCAAGATTGTCATGTCAGATATCCGTCAAACCACAGTATGAAGCGGGTATTCTTGATGCAGATCTGTGGCCAGAAAATATAATTGTCAGGCCTTTTGCGTTTTATTTGAATAACCAGAATAAAAACAATAAAACTAATACAAAGGGAAAACCACGATTTTGGAATCGGAAGTATGATTACCGAATAGTCAACTTTTATTATTGAATTGTCAAGCTCTCAACAAGACTAAATGCAATCAAATTAACTGTGATCTAAGCTCTGAAGATAGCCTACTCTTTTTGTGTTTAACAGAGACGTGGGCATGCAAAGGATCGACTGGTACTTTTTATTTGGAGGACTTTGTACTGGCCAGCAACTACTGTACCACGGATTGCAGGTGTTGGTGTAGCAGTTTGGATGAGAGCAGGTATAGAGTTTAATGTTTAATGGGCTGAATCTGGACACATTTTGTGAGGAAAAGACTTTTAAAGTATGTTGACTAACCTGCAAATTGGACGACACAATGTATGTAATTTTAACCTGCTATAGGTCGCCCTCAGCTGACATGCAATGTTTTTTTCTGGGTCATTTACGTGAAACATTACTTTATGTTTTTAAACCAAATAGAAAAATGGTTTTAAGTGGCGACTTAAATTTTGATTGTCATTCTGATGGTAGAGATTTTAACGATTTAGCAAATGTATGTCATGAGTTGGGTATTTTTAATGTTGTGTCTAGCCCCACAAGAGTCACATCTCATAATGCCACAACTTTGGACCTCATATTTGCTAATTTTTTACATGGGGATATTCTGGTAACTGATAATTTGGTTAGTGATTACAGGACGGTTTTTGCTAATCTAAGGATCTACGCATATATTGAATGCACATCGTCCTATGCTAGAGGCTTTAATAACGATTCAATAAGTGATTTTAAATCGATACTTGACTGTGAAGATTGGTCACTTTTGTATGGGATGACAGATATAGAGATACTGCATTTTCCTATTTTTTCCATGTTTTTGGATTCTATTTTGATTTATGCGTTCCACTAATAAAGCGATACAAAAGGTGTAACAACAGAAAATGGGTTAATGATTCTATTAAACAATCAAGAAGTAGCTTAAAATTTTTGTTTCGGATATCAAAGGGTAATGAACGGCTTAAGGATTCATATTTAACTGCAAAAAGGAAGCATCAAAGGCTGATTAGGGACTGTTTTACTAAGATAAAATGGCTAATTCCGACAAACCTGTCCCATGTGCGTGGAACATTATAAACAATGTGTCTGGGAAAATGAGGAATCATATGAACTTGTCACACAAGACAAAGGAACTGCAATGAACTAAAATTTGAACTTAGTAATGTGAATATTGCCAATGTTGAACAGTGCTTGGAATTAATATAGAAATTGTTTGTATATTTATATTTATCATATTTAAATGCAATTTACACCTGCATTATTAAAGTAAATCAAACCGAATACTTGTTTCAATTCCTCTCACTACCCTATAGTAATACAGTTTGTTAAAAGTGGTTCATTAAGATACCACACCCTTCTTTATGGTTTTAAACAATAATAAAATCACTTGTGTATCCCGACCAAGCAGTAAAACGTGCTGTAGCTCCCTCGGGCCAAAGGTCAATCCTTTCAGGCCAGTTTCTAGTTTTGTTGGCACAGATTTTAGAGAATAGCTGTTGTCCCTCTGTTCTCTTTGTCCCTTCTTGGACAAAGAACTCTTTTGGGCGTTAAAACGCAATTCTGAGACAATACAGAATCGTAGCGCTTCTCATGGAGAAGATGTAAAATGGCGGTAGAGGAATCCATTCCAATACCAGCAAATAGAATCCAAGTTTTTTTTTTCTCGATGAGCTCCCGCTGTGAACGGACGTCGAGTGCGATATAGAAGAAAATCCGTGAAAAACACTTTCCTTTGTTAAATAGCCCCCAGGTTATTAATAAAGAATTATCAACGTAGAGAGATCTGAGGTAGGATCAAATCAGTTATTGTTTTGTAAAATATTAGGATATAGGTTAAAATTTGTGCAAGCTAAGGTACAGGTTAGAGCTAGAATCGTAATTTGGAAACACGTGTCTAAACGATTGCGAGTCGTGATAAACGACTTGTAATCGTATGAACTAATTATCAGATGGACTGAGCGGTTGGGGGGTCTCCGGGACCCCCCGAGGGAAATAAAAAAGATAATAAGGTAGTAGAGAATGAAAGAATTATATTTAAATATGAGAAAAATTCACTAGCTCCTTTTAAAGTGGTTATACAGGGTCCTACAGCGAAAAATGTGGGTAATCTTCATCCTTTGGCCAAAGAGTATATAATGTAAAGAGAAGACAGCCGGCGAATTTCCTTTGATCTTTCGTCACCCGTTTCAATGACCTCGTCCCTTTAACTGGGAGATATCGCGACGTTGCCGGATGTAACTTTTTATCAAGGCGGGCGATGTTGACGTCAAGTCAAACAAGATGGCCAATAATCGATTTCATCACAGTGGGTCGAAATAACGACAATGAGAACAAAATTTACTAAATATCTAATACTTTCTGCTAGAATAAAATTTTATATCGAGTGATTTTCATTCAAATTCTCTGAATTTGTTTAAACTTTTGCATTTTCTTAAAATCTCAGTGCTCAACTTATTTTAATTAAAAATTGTGATAAAATTCAGTTTTTTAATGTTTCCGGCGAATTTTTATTAAAATTTATTCAGGACGTCTAAAAGCTTTAATTATTCAAATAAGAATTTCCTTCAGTTTAAATTAAAAAGGTGTAATCAATATTTTTCGATTATTTTAAAGGAAAGTTTCATTCCAAACATAAAGGAGATAAACTCTTAGTATGTAGATAAACCAACGAAAAAGTAAATTCTATTCGAATCTCACTTTAAAGCTTCATATTCACTTCCGCAAATTTCGCCTTTTTTGACAGTTGTTGATTTATCGCGCGAATGTAAGTTTTGGTCCATACTCAGTGACGCGAAATTTTGTCGGCGAATATTTGCTAAAAAGTTCAAATAGTTTTAACTTTTTTGCGAATTTATGCTTTAGAATAGGTTTTATAGGTTAGGTCCAAGTACCGGAAGATGTAAGCAGGTTAGTAATATATTTTTTCTATTTTGGTATCATAAAGAAGAATTTTCGATACGCAAAGTAGTGTCGAAAAGAAGCTCTTTTCGACACTACTTTTGTTGACTAATAACTATGATATTAACAAAATTGTTCAATGCCAAGGCTAACTACCAAAAATTTCGACACCGTTTTGAATGGGATTCCTAATAATACAGACGTCCAACTTTTGATAGCGACTTGAATAAATTAATGTTTTTCATTAAAAAACGTGCAAAATAGAAAAAATAGTATAAAATACACGTTTTAAAAGACATTTAGCGCACTCGCACGTTAAGAAACTCCCCCCCACCCCTCGCAAGCGGGTCGTTTCCTAATTTCGTGCTCGTGCGATAAGCGATAAAATATGGTCGTTTAAAATTAGTATCTTAATATACTATTTAAGTCTAGAATGGGCTCAATTAATCTCATTTCTGCAACTAAATTGCGAAAATCGCATTTTAAAAATATATTTCTAACCGAAAATTTTCTTTTCTGGTGTCATTTAGCTGGTGGGTATTTCGTACCTACTTTTAGGATAATTACCAAAAGAACGCAAACGGAACATAAAATAATATCTCCACCGAAAAAAATATAATTAATATTATTATCCAATGGTCAAAGTATCTATTCTACAATTTAACTAATGAACCCAATGCCTGAAAGGAATAAACAAATAAATATAGCAAAGCAGTCAAGAAATTTGAGGTTAATTCACAATTATGGTAGAATTCGTAAAAAAAATAAAATTTTTCGCCGCGAATAATTTTAAAGCTGAAAATGACAGTTTATGTCAAAAAAGGCGAAATTCGCGAAAGTGAGTATGAAGCTTAATTATTAGAGTAGAATTTTCTGAACATTTAGTAATAAAATTAAAACAATTAATGTTTTATCAGAAATCGGAGGATTTTTTGAGAAAAGTTATGAAAAATGCATGTATTGCAGGTAAGCAAAATTTTACCAAGTGATTATTAAAAGATTCTATTAAATGAATTGTGTTACATATCATAATTAAAGTTTATACACCTAATTTCAATTACACAATATGAATTAAAAAACTAAACCAAACGTCTCCCTAATAAATCTAAACTTGACCTTTACGGGATATATTGAACCCACTGTGTTGGCTCATCGTCCTTGCTTGACGATTGTGTCCGATATAATCCGATAACATACGAGGAGCCCTTTAAATCGGAGTTCTCATCTATCCCTCTCTAATTTGATTGCTCTGTCTTACTGTCCTCTCTTTACATTATATACTCTTTGCTTTGGCCTTGGCCAAATTTATATTTCAACTTAAGCTAACAAACTTAAAGAGACCACTAAGAAAAGGCAAAAACAAAGTATTTTTCTTTAGGCTATGGTAGTAATAGAATTTGATAATCCAGAGTCGGCGAATAATGTTTTAGAAAATGCAAGGTTGAAAGAAGAGGGGTGCACGGTCTATGTACCGGAGTATAACGTTGCGTGTAAAGGGCTAGTAAGGGGAGTATTAAAAGAATGGGAACCAGAAGAAATAATTCAGCATTCTGAGTCGGTAGTAGATATATACAAAGTTAAAAGATTCAATAGAAGAACGGCGAATGAAAATAATGAAGTGGAATATTTTAAAACTGGGACTTGTTTTTTACTTTTAAGGGTAAAACTGTTCCGAGAAATATCAATGTATATGGGTTAGAGGTAGCAGTCGAACCATATATTATGCCAGTAACGCAGTGCTATAATTGCCTGCTATTATATGGCCATACTAAAAATCAGTGTAGAGGAAAAAAAAAGTCAAACTTGTGGTAAGGCGGAGCATGAGGAATCCTGTAAATGTAACTATGATGCTCATATTTCAACGTGTAATAAGGGTATAAGATGCATACATTGTGAGAGTCAAGATCATAAATCGAATTATAAACAATGTCCTGAATATCTGCGGCATCAGCAGATAAGAGCATATATGTCATTAGATAGTATTTCTTTCTTTGACGCAAATCAAATGTTACCTAAGATAAATAAAAATAAAGGCTTTGTACGTTATGCGGAAGACTTTCCTGAATAAAAAGTAATAAGCCAATCCTAAACTTTACACAAATTAGCCAGAATAGGCAAATGTTTAATGAAAAGAAAAAACTTGACATGATGCAAAACAATGTAGCATACAGTAATAAAATGAGCATTAATAAAAAAAGAAAAGCGCTATCTCCTGTTATACCAGGGTATGATAGGGATAGTGTAAATAAATGTTTAAACCAGCACCTGACTCGACTGAAATTATCGGGATCAGTTTATAGCTTCAGAGCATCACCTTCAACAGGTATGGATTCACCTTCGGTAGATAGTGAGCACCCACAGGACATGTGGGACTCCAATATGGACAAAGACAATTAGAAACAATCTGTCACAACAATTAGGCAAAATGTCAAGAACAGATTTAATATTAACGCAAAATTACATTCAAAGCATAGCAGAAATTACAAAGAAAGTGAGTAGTCCTATGGAATTTGATGGGTGGTAAGTCTCTCAAAATAATACAATGGAATATACCTACGTAGCTTATTTTCTAACCTTAGTAATCTTAAAATATTAATAAAAGAGCAGATATAGACATCATAGCCTTAAATGAAACATGACTTAAAAAATCTCATAATTTTAAACTAAGTAAATATAATATAGTTCGCGAGGATTGACCAGATGGCAAAGGAGGCATAGCCTTTCTGATAAAAAATGACATTGAATTTACATTTTTACCTTGAAATTGATTGCCTTTGGCTCCACAAATGATTACGCTTATTTTGAATTGGTATAGAGCCTCTTCGGCTCTGGCTCCAGGGTGTAAACTGCACAAGTGCTAGTTTAGTGACCCTAATGAATTACCTAAATATCGTCTACGTTTCGATAGGCAAGTCTGCTATCGTTATCAAGAATGAAAGAAACTAATAATGAAAATGGTTAGCAAATACAATAAAACAGTAAAAAGCTCTTGCGGATTGTCAAGCCACGGCACATATAACAACCAGCAATATCACTTCTTCTTTTTTCGCATTTGCGCAAGTCCGCGCGCAAGATATTCCTTGGTAGGAAATCCGTCAAACTGTCGCCAGCGGCGTCGTGTTTTTACCACTGGTTATTTTATTGCTATTGGAGTTAAATCGAAACCATAGGCGTGTATTTGTCAAATAATTGACATTGTGACAGACGAATGTTGTTTATGACAATGTGTAATGCAAAAAGCCATGGTGTTTAAGCAATAAGAACTTGTACAAACCAGAGATATTCTTCCAAGAAGAATTTCGTTAATTTTCCTTCTCATACAACAAAGTATACATATATTGCATAACCCATTAATATTTGGAATTTTATATTACGGCTCTGATAAAGGAAAATCATACTTATACATTTCAAATCCAGCCCTGACTTTTCCCACCCAACTGACATTAGCAAGGTCAAATTTAATTTTTGGTCTGACAGGTCGAATAATACTGCTGGTTGTTATATGTGCCGTGGTCAAGCTTTGAACTGACTTTGACAAGATGACAATTATAATAATAATATTTGTTCTATTTTTAGGGATTTAGAAAATAAACATAAAAAGCTATTGCATTTTGAAAACAGTTTAACTTTTTTATACAAATGCAAAAACAATAACTTGATTCCTAAAGGTTTAAGACTTAAAGCACCATACAACAACCAAAAAACCATTACTGTTTTATTGTATTTGCTAACCATTTTCATTTTTAGTTTCTTTCATTCTTGATAACGATAGCAGACTTGCCTATCGAAACGTAGACGATATTTAGGTAATTCATTAGGGTCACTAAACTAGCACTTGTGCAGTTTACATCCTGGAGCCAGAGCTGAAGAGCAGTGGCGTAGCTAGAAATGTGGGCGCCGGGGGGCAAGCCTATCCGCTGGCGCCTAAAACAAACCTATATGTTGTGTATATACGCAAATTAATCCAAAAATAATGAAGTGATACTTCTTAACGCGCGCCGGGAGTAAAATTTGAAGGTCGCGAACCCGACACACGGCGGGCGAGCTGGCAGGGAACGGAAAACGATCACGGACGTTTATTGTGATATCTTTGTTATCTTACAAGATAAAAATACGGGATTTGCTCTACTACCTTGTTAAGACATAAGCGAAACTTTTATGAAGAATAGTGTTTTTCATTTAGGTTTTCCCTTTTTGTTAATTGAGTGATATATTTAAAAAAAACAACTTTTTAACCAAATCCGTTAAGATATGTATAAGGCTAGGGCGCATAATTATTGTGATATATTTGTTAGTTTACTAGATAAAAATTGCTCTATTACCTTGTCAAGACATAAGCGAAACTTTTATGGAGAATAGCTTTTTTTCATTTAGGCCTTCCCTTTTAGTTAATTTAGTGATATATTTAAAAAAAACTACTTTTTAACCAAATCCCAGGCTAGGGCGTTTAAGTTTAAGAAGTTTCACTTCTGATATGCGCACATAGTGCACACGCTTTTTTTATTTACAGGAATATGAATATAATAGTATATTATGATATAAGTGTATAAGAGGGCTTTTAAAGCACGCGCGACATATTTCAAATCACGACGCGCAGCGGAGTGTTTTGTAAGTCGCAAGGCGTTTAAAGGCCTCTTATACACGTATAAACGGCAACCAACCAACAGGTACATACATATTTCAATATAAACGTAAACTAAACATCTGTAACCTTAATTAATTAATTAAACATTGGAGTCTTTCTTCGGTTTTAAATCGACGTAAATTGATCGATTATTTGATCAAAATTCATTTTCTATGCTTAGTATTGCTAGGCTATTTAGACTTGTCTGGCTAATACATCCTAAATACGAAACTCTAAAAAAACACATACTTTTTACGACCGAAATTTTCGTAATTTTTGTCTTTGAAGTCGCATGCCGCCTTACGCAGCGTTTTTACAAATTTGCATGTACCAAATGCCGCCGCGCCGGGATGCATATTTACACATCCTAACATATATACGACGGCACCAGAAATCGGTTAGGTTTTGTAAGCGTTTGTAGCGGTACAAAAGCTCACTGATTTGGGCACCTAATCGCGACATGCAATCAATTTGCGGCAAGAGCCCTCGTGGTCGAGATGGTTAGGTCTCAATTCGGCGGCTATCGGCGGCCTGGGTTCAAACCCCGTTTTTAGGTTAAATTTCTAAACAGTTTTCTTAATTTTGGGTATGTCTTGGGTTAGCACCTGGTTAGTTTCCTTTTTTTTTGAGCCCCCGTAGCGAGCGAAGCGAGCGGAGGGCCATGCGAAAAGTGAAATATTATATAACAGCGTGTTCCAGGTGCCCAAATCAGTGAGCTTTTGTAGCGCTACAAACGCTTACAAAACCTAAACGATTTCAGCACCCTGGTGCCATTGTATGTGAGGATGTGTAAATATGCCGCCGGGATATATCTTTTTATTCCACATAGAATAAATAATAAATACCTGACACAAAATGTATTGGTTGGGTAAAAAGTTTAATACATATTTTGGTCTTTGATTGTATTATAATTTAATTAATTTAAAAACTCAGTTAAGCTCATGAACATTGTTAGCATTAGCATATCTATAAATTCGGAGCGGCGCCTAATTCCTCTTGGCGCCGTGGGGCCTTGCCCCCCTGGCCCACCCGGTAGCTACGCCACTGCTGAAGAAGCTCTATACCAATTCAAAATAAGCGTAATCATTTGTGGAGCCAAAGGCAATCAATTTCAAGGTAAAAATGAATCCTCCACAACAATATAGAACATATTTTTTATCCGATCGGACGAAAAACGACACCTTTCCGATGTGTTTTCTCACCGCAAAAGTCATGATTCCAGTATAATTCGTTGCTTGGCAACATGCAATAACTGTACAAGAATAGAAAATAACAGTCCGGGAATATAACATTCCCGTCCTAGGCCGGGAATGTAACATTTCTGTTATATTCAAACGCCTTGTTTGTCAGATCTGACGTCTATCAAAAGTAACATTTAGCTGTAGTTTCCGTAGCTACGTAATAAAATTCAAGCTCGCTCGATTCAAAACTTTATATTATGTTGAGTTTAAATTTAAAACACCGTTTTTATTTACAGTAATATTTGGCTCTATTTATATAAGTACGTATTCTAATTAATTTCGATCGGATAAAAAATAGTATGTGCAACTCGTAGGAAAAGCACATTCCTGGACTCCTGTGTTGCTGGCCTCGGCTGCGCCTCGTCCAGCAACTACCACAGTCGTCCAGGAATGTTTTGCTTTTCCTCCTAGTTACACAATATACTATACATTGAATTTACATGTTTGAATTTGGCACATTTTACATTTCCGACAAATTTTCAAATCCAGGCAGTAAGAATTAGCAAGATAAATTTAACATTAATAAATGTATATAATCCTCCTAATGTAAGAATTGAAAAAAACACACTGGAAAATTTATTAAACTCTTTCTCTCATCCAAAAATAATAGTGGGTGATTTCAATGGACAACACCCAGCATGGGGAAGTGCAATAAGTAACTTAGATGGTAAAGTCGTTAATGAGGTGATAGAAAGTCTTAATCTAATAATATTAAATGATGGAACGGAAACAAGGTGTACTCCCCCCAGCTAAACAAGTCTGTCCCAGATATTTCTATCTCGTCAAGTGTGGCACGAAAAGTTAATTGGCGGATAATACAAGATTGTGGGAACAGTGATCACTTTCCGATTGAGATGGAGGTATTTGAGGATAATTTTAGAAATGAACTTAGCATAAGAGAAAAAAGAGATACAAAAAGGTAGATTGGATAGATTATCAGGGAAGGTTTCTAATTAGCATGTTAGAAAATCCCATTGACTCTTACGAGAGTTTTGAAAAGACCATACAAAATATAGCAAACCAAACTATACCTATAAAAAAGAGTTATTCAGAAAAAAAAAATAGTAAAAAAGTCACCCTCTGGTGGGATGAGGAATGTTCGGATGCATTACGGGCTAGAAGCGAAGCTATAAGAGTTTTTAGGAATAATTATACATTAGATAGTTACTTAAATACAAAAAAATATATAGCAAAAACCAGGCAAACATTAAATAGAAAAAAGAGCTTTCAGGAATTCTGTGGAAATATAAATCGGAGCACACCGATAGACAAAATATGGAAAACAATCAAAATGTTTTCTGGCACTAAGATTGCTGGTTTTATGAATAAACTACCTTCTACAAGCACTGGGTTAGAAATTTTAGACAATTTGAATCAAATAAATATTGACCCCGAATTTAAATTAAAGGAAATTAATGGTGAAAGGGATAATTGTGTAGGCCTAGGGCCTAGTAGAGTAACTTGAAAATGGTGGAAAACTTCCATATAACCAAATTGGATTTCGTAAAGGGAAGGGATGCTTGGAGAATCTATCGATTTTAACACTTAATATACAAAAAAACTTCCAAACAAAACTTCTTACGATTGCAGTATTCCTCGACAGAACAGCAGCCTATGATCACGTTAACATACACAAATTATACAACATAATGATAGAATCTAAAATACCAGTAGAAATTTCAAATTTTATATAGCTTATTAAATAACCGAGAAATATATTTGTTGGATAAGAAGGGTAACATTTTGGGTCCAAAGAATTTAACAGTGGGCATAGCACAAGGGTCACCGTTGAGCCCAGTTCTTTTTAATCTCTATACTCATAAAATACATAACCTATGTAAAGGAAATTTAAAACTATTACAGTATGCTGATGACTTGGTTCTTATTGCAGGAGGCAAGGACATAAGAGACCTTATGGATGCAATAAATAGCACATTAACAGGAATAGCAGAATATCTCCAGGAACTCAATTTTAAAGTCTCAACAGAAAAGTCTGTAGCAATGCTTTTTGAACCAAGAAAGCACTTGATCCCGTTGGACAATATAAAGTATAATGGGGTAGATATACCATGGGTTCGAGAAACGAAATACAACTAAGAGAAGTAAAAACAAACTTGACAAGACTCAATATCAAGCACTAAGGATAGCGCTGGGATGTATGAAATCAACTCCAACTAATCTCCTGTTAGCAGAAAGTGGTGAAATGGCACTAGAATTCAGAAGATTATAATTAGTTAAAAAATTTGTTTTAAAAAATTTCTATATAGAACACAATCCAGTGATAGACGCCATTGAAGAGTTGAACGCACTAACTAAAACTACTGGGTATTTTTCCTACAGGAAAACCCCATATTTTTTAAAAGCATTTGAAGGGATCAAGCAATATGACGAAGGCATGTAAACATATGATAAACTGCCGTGTTATACATTTGACAGGATATATCAGACGATGACAGTGTCTATAATAAGGGCTGGGATAGGCAAGCAAGAGACAAACATCAAAGAAAAATGTTTAGCTTCTAAAAATACTGAAGTAGAATCGTTCTACCACTTTTATACTGATGCTTCTGTAGATAGGGAGTCTGAGGAAGCAGGTTTTGGAGTTCACTGCCCAAACATTGAATACAATTTTTCATCAAAGTTACCAAAATACATTCAAATATGTACGGCGGAGATAGTTGCACTACACAAAGCAGTCACAGTGTGCCTTGAAAAAAGCATCCATAAAGCAATAATTTTTAGTGATTCTCAAAGTGCGATAAAAAAGATACGAAATAACAATAATAATAAAGATTTGGATCACATATCATTTTTAACAAAGCAAATCCTGATAGAAGCGAGATTAAATGGGTATGATATAAAGCTCTGTTGTATACCAGGACACTCCGGTATCAAGAGCAATAAAGAGGCGGATCGACTTGCTAATATTTGTAGAATATTAAATGTCCCTTATCCCATAGAATTGGATAGGAATTTATTCCTGATATAAAGGAGAACTAGTTTAAAAGTTGGAATATATAATGGCGAAGGTCATTGGAAAGTAAAGGAAATAAATATTCCAATCTAACCCAAGAATTTCCAAGAAAACCCTGGTATAATTATTGCTTAACGGAATTCATAGACAGGAGCATGGGCGTAGACAGGGAGGGGTCAGGGGGGGCCATGGCCCTCCGTGGGAACTTAACCGACTTATGATTTATGGAAAATTGGGCGTGGCCCCCCAAAATTTTCCGCTCCAGGTGCCACTACTGCGGCCTTGTCTACGGCTTGCCCCTCCTGAGAAAAAATCCTGTCTACGCCAATGGACAGGAGACACATAACAGTGATCATAAGAATGAGAACCGGACACTGCTCGACTCCTCAGCATTTGCACAGACTGGGGGTCAAAGATTCCCTAGAGTGTGAATGCGGGAAGCTGGGTAGTCTGCAACATTATAGTTTTCGAGTGTAATAACCTAAATCCTAACCTGTATCAGATTCTTGCAGAAAGCGGTATTCAAACGCCTATATCATTGTGTTCAATACTGTGCAACCCAAAGAATTCAGTTATTAAAATAATCGTGAAGTGTCTAAAAGAAAATAACATAAAGATCTGACTCTAGGTTGATAATTATCTCTCCTACTTTTAATCATTACCCTCTTTATCCGAGGCATCGTTTCAATGTGTAAAGCTCCTCGGATGCCCGGGAGCGAGTGTGTTGTGCTATTTGTTTTACTAATTCTAACCCTTTCGATTTTTAAGACTGGACAGAGGGCACACCTCGACGCGATTTGGTTCGCAGTCCGTTCACGAAGAAACTAGTCCTGGCTGTATAGGTACTTACTGGTGAAGGCCATGATACAAGTTTCTTGGGTGAAGGCCAAAAAAGGATTTAAAAAAAATGGAATCCAATGTGTAAAGTTTAATAGGCTACCCCTGGATACAATAACAGTAGAAAATAGAAGAAGGCTTACATCGCAAGGTATTTGTAGAGTGAAAGGAAAGTTGAAATTTTAAAGACAAACGTTTCATTTTGAAATTAAAGAATCAAGACTTTTTTAGTAGATACTTAGTAATAAGTAACTTGTTGTATATCTAGGTTTATGGGAGTGAATGAGTGAATGCAAGATAGTAGTATTTAGAAATGGTACATATTTTTATATCAATTGCAAATGCATAATTACATTATTAAAGTACTTAATAACTAATCTACCTACCTTTTTCAATTCACAACCTCTGTGTAAAACCCCCACCATCCTATCTTAATACAGTCCACTTCCACTAATTGATTGTGGTTAATTATGCAGATAATTGCCACCCACACCTTTATGGTTTTAGCGATTAAAAAATTAGTTGTTTATCCCAACCAGTATCTATTGAACGTTTGTTAAACTTTTGTTTTAGCATCATGCCATTGCTCTCAACTTAACTCTTATCGTTAAATTCTTCATTGTAATTAGAGAGTTTTTTTGACCGCGTTTCCGTTGCTTCCGTAACGCAATCTATTAAAAATCACCACGCTAACGCTATTAGCGTTTACGGGGTTTCATACGGTAGCGCTATGCAATGTCATAATTGTCAAGACTGTCAAAATGTTAGCTGTTTTTGCTTTTATGTTCTAACCCAATTTCGGCCTCTCCAGGATTTTTTCAATATTTTGTATTTAAAATGGAGTAATAAAACTGATTCGTGTATTAATGATTAATGTTAATGCGCTCTCGTGTTTTACTGTTTTTTTATGCATATTGGTTTTATGGAGTGGACTAGTGAAAAGACAGAAAAGTGAAAATTGTTTAGACTTCCTCCTAACTAAATATTTCATAGAAAGGAAAAAAATCAGCTCGTTTTTGCCTTTATCAGCAATAAATATTTCCTATCCACCAGATGTTTATACTGTGGGAATTACCAATTATTTGTGGATTTTTAATTATTGTTGTGGTTTTGTGGAATCCCCTTTATTTACAATAAATTGAACCATATGTATAAGTTGTTTGTTGTTTTTGGTTTCTATGTTGAGATGGAGGAAAAGTTCAAATTTAGATGCTGTGCTGTGTATTGTTTGCTTTGATGCATTCCGCCGTAGTTGTCTCGCTAGAGACTTCAAGGAACATACAAAACTGGGTGATTTTAAGACATTCTGCCCAAGAAAATGCCGCAATTTAAAACTGGACTCAGATACTCGACTGCAGCCAATTTGTTTCCGAAATAGAGAAAATTCGGGAGACCCATCTCAATTTAAAAAGGCAATGCATCTTAAAGGAGATATGTCAGCTGAGCCGTCTAATGGTCAAGCATATGATGAGGATGAAAACATTGAGAAGGTTCTTGTAGTTGATATACCACAAAGAGCGATGCTAGAAAAAATATAGGTTCACAACATCAAGAATGCAGAAGAGAACATTGAGTAGTAAAATTACAAATAAAACCGAGACAGTTCTGAGTAAGTTACTAATTAGGTAGCTACCTACTTACTAATTTTTAAAAAAATCATATAATTTTTAACACCAAACAGGTTAAAAAATTCAGCTCTAGAATTTCTACAAATTGGAAGTGATAAAGAAAATTTTATTAAAAATAAAGAAGTAGTAGGAAAAGAGACTTAAATCAAAAGAAAGAAGGATTCAAATTGAGAAAATAGCTCACCAGATTGACATGGATAAGAAAAAAATATAATTGGAAGCGATCAGAGTAAAGATGGAGCATAACGGCAAGAAGAAATTACATGAAATAATAGGAAATAATAAAAGGCAGAACGATTTACTTTAAAATAAAACTGAATACATAAAACAAACATGTAATACTTTTTTATGTAGACTAAATGAAGTTATGTTAGTTTATGGGGTTTTCATGTAAGTATATTTTGACACCACATGGAGAGAACGAATACTTATTGGACTATAATATAAAAGTACCTAACTAATTTGAATGTTATTATATTAATGGGGATTATTTATTCTTTAAACTGATGAAACCTTGAAACAGATGGCAGCGTTGCTGCTGCACTCCGTAATCGGCACGTTCGCTCTCGCCCAAAAGCGGTTCAAGGAAGCCGGACTTTCCCAGAAGAAAAAGTCCAAGTATCGAACAGGTAACAAGAAATTTAAACTTTATGTAATTACCACATTATACGATTAGCGAAATTGGGTCAATTCCGATTTTGTGGAGCGAAATTCCAGTTTTTGGCGGTTATATTGCACGTATGGTTTTAACGTTAAACATTTAATATATCCGGAATACATTTTTTGACATATTATATTTATTTATTAGGAGGGACCGGATTAGCAGTTTGTCAAAGCAGGACAGGCAATATGCATAGAAGGATTGACTTTTTATAACATTTTATTAATAAAAAAATATTTTAGCTTTCCCTGGCAATTTTAAAACTGTTTTGCATCCTGAGATGCCCTGAAATGCGAAACACGAGATTTTTTTTTATCATTTTTTATAAATAAAATATAAAACAACAAACAACAGGAAGATAATAATTTATAAATAAAGGACCTAATATTTGCGATTCCTTTAAGCTATACCTAAATATGTTCTAATTTCAAATTGTAAAGTTGTAATCTCGACTGTAATCTTTAAATAATTTTCCTGTTATTCTATAGATTATCCGGTCGCCAATTTTAATTGTCGGTAAAATTTATATCCATCGGATCAACAAAATCCACATCAATTTTGAATATAAATTATATTTTAACAGGCAACTCGATAGCAACCAAGTGATCGTTGAGTCACCCGGTATATTCACCTACAATTTACTTTTTATTTGTTGTACATGACACACATTGCCTTATCTAAAATATTTTGCAGTTCAAACTTTAAAATCTAATCACTTAAAAGTGGTTCTGTGAAATTGATAAGCCCGGAAAAACCACCGCTTGTTATTGATAATAATAAATTAATAACCCTTTCTGAATATCTATTGGGATAGGATTATTGGAATCATAAAATAAAGTTGTTTACGGGAAGCCACGGAGAACGGGAAATTTTAAAAATTGTTAAGTTTAAAAATAGGCACGATTTATCGATAGACAGGAAATGCGTCGTGTAAGAAAAATGTTCAATAATATTTACTATGGAATATTATGGAAAGACAGTACCAAAGTTTACATAATAAAATCTGTAGACTTTGACCATTGTCTTTATATAGACAATGCTTTGACAGTACTAATATCGTGGTGATACATCGTTATTGTGGTTATTTTAGACCAGCAAGTGGTCATGACTGTTCTTTAAATAAAAACACAAATTTAAAAACAATATTTTATTCAAATCATCAAAGTGAATATTTATCGACAATAACAAAATTTTATTGACAAACTTGACAATGCGTTTATACGTATACATGCCTAGTACAAACAGCGCTGAATATAAAGTCATGTAAATAGACCCTTTAAGAAAGTCAATATAAGTAAGTATCGGTTAAATTCAAGATTTCCTCCACTATTATATAAATTAAACAAATAACCAAGTTACCTAATTGGAAAAAAAATAAAAGAAGTAGCGAAAGGGTTAGACAAAATTTTATTATTGTTAAAACCAAAAACATATAAAAAACAATAGATAGAGCAGGTCATTCATAAATTTCCAAATGTTTACATGCCAACATTATAAATAAACGTGAAGAAGAGGCGATAAAGTAAGGATAAGGAATTAAAATAATGAAGATGGCGGCCTAAGCGCGTCACAAGGACGCGACTGGGTTATGTTTCTCCCGGCGGCGGCGGCGCGGCGCACCATAGGCGTCACATTTTAGGGCATTCCTGCGTAAAATCAGGTAACATACAACTAAGTCTGCTGTCAAGCCGAAAATAATAAGCCATTACAAAAATGAAAATAACCAGACATAAAACATTAACCTATACCTTTTCCATACGATATTACATTTATGCAATTGCCCCTGTAAAACAAAGCATGTTGCACTATTTATTTATTATTACATCTAATTCTGATGGATTTATTTAATATTTATAGTTCAAGAAATAATATTCAATAATTTAATTCATTTATGATGAATTTAATTTCATTTTCGGGAAATCGTCTTCCATTTAATAGCCAGTGCCGTTTATCTGGAAAATTATGAGATGGTTATTTTCTTTCCAGTAAATGCTTTAAAGGTCACAGTCTCGTTTATTATTAAAAAGTTTTGATCGTCCGCAGAACTCGAGCATCGACCGCTAATTCCGGGCAGGCGTTTACTCGATCGCATTCTATGAATTCGTCGAATCCAGAGAAACGGGGAAACAGACTTTCCAAGATTGCCGAAATGTAATTTTGGGATTCGGAGAACTAAGAAAGTATTACGACTCTAGGTATATATTTGTACATTTTAAGTTCTAAGGCTATAAATATTTCGTAAAGAGAATTACTTGATTGTGTTGACTGGTTGACTAGGTATTTGATGAAAATCCAATTTACTATGGGTATGTGATGTCTTAAAAACACTTGTAATCTAAACTAATTTAGATTACTCATTATCTGAAGAAGGTGCTATGTACTGAAACATTTGTTATGAAGTCCTAATATAACCACTAAAACTGTGAAAATCAAAAACAAGTGTTTTTAATAAATCACATACCAAAGAGAATTATTACAATTTCAAATCAGGTTTGTCATAAGAAAGGGATGAGTAAGTTAGTGGAAAACTTTTATACAATAAAGGTCGATCCCTTATTACATAATAAGAGCGCCTACAAGTTTAAAAAAAATTACCAAAATCCATGCAAAACGTAAAAAATACCTAATTATTTAAGATTGACTCGACAAAATTCTGTTTGTCCGGTTAGTTCTGCGATGCAGTGTAAAATGTATAATAATATACCTATAAGTATTACTAAAGGCAAACAAGTCGCGAAATTCTAATGATATGATTTCCAATCCGGTAATACGTAAAAATAAACGATTCAGAACAATATTCAGATTCATATTTCAATCATAAAATAAACAATATTGTTTGTTTCTTGTTCTTATTTATTGACCCCTGTTGGGATGTATATCAACTTGTCGTTTTTCACCGCATAGTTTGGTGATAACACCCTGTATGTCCGTAGTATGAATGAGCCATAATTAATTTACGAATAATATTATTTCACCACCGGTAAATAGCAATGTGTTCAGTTAAAACATTGTATCTCAGTTACTCCTTAGTCCGAACCTGGATTGTTCCGTTATATGTAACAATCTCTAAAGAGCAAGATGACACGCGTAATACGATCCTTTACAGTCTTACGCCACTATGCCATATTAGCCGCTTCTGATTGGTCGGATTAACCTCACTTTAGAGTACTGTTAACTCTTAACGCATAGCCCTCCGCTCGCTTCGCTCGCTCCGGGGCTCAACTAGCCAAAACTAACTGAAACTATCCCAAATTTACGAAAAGAAACAAACATAACCTCAAAAAAATAAAGAAAACAAGTGTTGCCCCCGACGGGAATTGAACGCGGGACGTCCACTTTCCAAATATAGAATCTGACCACTAGACCTTTTAGACCTGCTAGATTAAACTGACTCGATCGTAAATAGAGCGAAAGTGACGTTAATCCACCAATCAGAAGCAACCAATATAGCATAGTGGCTTATGGCTGTAAAGGATCTTAAAACGCAGATGACACTCCGTCAAGGAAATCGTTATTAATCGTTCACAAATCAATATATCTGTGTCTCCGTCAGTGTTGTGTAAACAACAATAATATGTGAAAGAAAGAACATGCTTCCACCCTCTCAAATGCATCCACCTACGCGCATTTTTCCGCTTTATTTCTCCAAGCCGCGCCGGTAGGAAAGATTAGATTCAATTTAGTGCAGTACAATCGTTCACTCGGACCGCAGCTAAAGTGGTAGCTCCGTTCGCGTCAAAGGTCAAATCCTTTTAGGTCATTTTCTCATATTGTTTGCACAGATGTTTAGAGAAGATCTGCTGTAACTCTGTTCTCTTTGTCCAGGCATGGACAACGAACTCTTTTGGACGTTTTATCGCATTTTCTCGAAGACAGAAGCGCCATAGAGTCTCGTCTGTCCTGTTGCTGTTGTAAAAGATTGAAGAAGGTAAAATGGCGAATGGAAATTTGTAGCATTATAAGATCCTTTACACAAATAGTACACTATATAAAAATCGGCCTCTCCTATTGGTCGATCCGCATGGCCCTCCGCTCGCTTCGCTCGCTACGGGGGCTCAAGAAAAGGAAACTAATCAGGTGCTAACCCAAACTAACCCAAGACATCCCCAAAATCAAGAAAAAAACTGTTTAGAAACATAATCTTTAAATTTTTTTTTTAAAAGCAACGGGGTTTGAACCAGGTGAGACCCAGCTATCTAAACCTCTACACCACGAGAGCTCTTGACAGAAATTGATTGCATCACGAAGACATATTGTAATACGAGATGGATCCACCAATAGGAGAGGTCGATTGTCACGTTCAGATTTTGGCAGTTCGAGTCATTATTATGTTTTGAAGCACCCTCGTAGCTATTCCGTCCAGCATTCAGCTTTCGGAGGGATTCGTTGCGAGAGTTTCGGCTTGGTACGGCCCGACCGGATGGTTGGGGGGGACACGAGTTTGTTTCCTTTTTGGACTAGAGAAGTGGTTCCGTAGGTCGACCGTAGTTTTATCTCTCGCTGAAGGCGGATTTTGGTCGATTTACGGGGAAGTATTTCCGTTTTGGTTCTGGGAACCTGCTAGTGAAATACGTATAGTGTTCGTTGTTCGAAGTTTTATTAGCTGCTTCCACTTGGTCAACCCAGCCATTGTACGTGGTGTGTTTTGTTGTCATTGATTCGAGTGCCCTTTCAGTAAGGTAAGAATTCCGTATTATTAGCCTATATTTCGCGGTTTCGTGGATCTAATATTATCATTCACTATTGCATTATTCTTTTGATTATTAATTGCGGGTTTAAATGTTTAAATTTAAAGATTTCATTGCGTTGAATTATTTTTTTTTTTTGGTACAGTTAAATTGACATGAGAATATTACCGGCTTTGGAATGTGAAAACGAACCAGTTTTGTTGATCCGGTCTTGCTATCGGGTTTTTATGTACCACTGAACTACGCGTTTTTATGTTGTTTCCGAACGTTTTGCGTTGTCGATTTTCGGCGATATTAAGGGCTCGTTTCACTGAATTAATCTGGGCGCATTGTTTTATAATCAGGGCCATTATTTCGCATTTCGGATTTCAATTTTATGTATATTCTTTGAGAAATTTAAGAAAAATACGCGATTTGTTCTATCTTTCATTATTATACCGGGTTTGGGACCAGTCCCGTGGGAATTACTGTGCTTTTCTCAATTTTAATATTTGTTTCTTTTCAAACGACATCTAGTCATTCGTGTTAGATGCGTTAGATTTTGATTTTGACACTAATCAGGGAATTGGGTCGATTTAATTAGGTAGTAATTCATGCATACCTTTTTCATTGTATTAAGGGAGGCTACTTCAGCTATTTTTGAGAGTGCATATGTTAGCGCTCATTTGACCATAGTTTCGCCTTATTGACCTTAGAGCTCGAGTCATTAAATGAATTTCGATTAAATAATTAGATAGGGAATACCTTAAATTACAATTAATTAATTAGATAGTTAGCAAATTGGAGGTTAGGCATGCTAACCTGTTAATTTGATTGGAATTTGTCTGGGACGCTGGTCTTGTTAAGATAATTTGCGATTTTTGGTCTGATATTTTTTAATTATGCTAGTTTTTTTGCAAGCTCGGTAAGAGCTATTTATTTACTGATTTTTTGTGGTAGTGAATAATAAAATTACGTTTTTTTATTATTAAGCCAGCTATCTGTCTCCTTCATACCGTATGACTTGCATTGAAGCTCATTTTCGAGCCTTTATTTATCATTTAGATTGGAATTCATTTATCCGTATGGTGAATTTTATTTGCTTTCGTGGCGGAACAATTTATTTAATTACCGATTAGATGGTATGTTTTATCATTATTTTTAACTGCGAATGATGGCCTCCTTTGATCGAATTTGATTTTGCAGAGATGCGTGATTAATATTAAGTTAATTGTAATGTTTTTTTTTTCTCGATTGCAAATATATCGTTGCGAGAGAGCTTTAGTTAGTTAGCCTTCGATTTTTGTTTTTCTTTTGGGCTTTGTTTGAAAGGTCAAGTTAAATTTAAGACAAATTTTAATCTCTTTAATTAATGATTAATAACGCCGCTATTGTATCGTGTTTTGCGTGGTTTAGGCACAATGTTATGTTAGCAATCGAGTCCCCTATCGTGGTGGCTCGTTACTAGGAAATTTTTTATTCCTAGGGCCGCATCCAGGGGGCAGAAGCCTTGACGAGATGTGGGGAGCCTCTATGACGCTCTGGTGAACCTAGTTGGTGCTTTCACCAGCCTACAATAGTTCAGGTCTAGTCCGTCCGGAGCTTCCGGTTTATCCTTGGGACAGAACAGTTACAGATAAGTTCTTAGTCTTAGGATTTGACTTTTCATCCTCCTGTGTCAGTGAAGCGATTACATTTTCCTGCGCTCCTTTTTTTTGTGTTTAGTTTAGAGCGCAATACTAGTTTAGCTGACGCGTGTGCACACCGTTGGGGCCTGTAAAGTTTTATAATCCCTCCCTCTTTGGGGGTTTGTATTTAAGCCTGATTAATTGGTAGTCTTTACTTGGCGGATTCAATCACTTTTTGTGTATGGGTATGAAATAAAGTGTACAATTTGTTTTTATTTGCGGTGTTTCATTTGGCTCGACAGTAGTTGAGTATATCGATTGTTTTTTCCCCTTTTTCCAGCTGAGTTTTTTTTTGTCTTACCGGCGGAGTTTCAAGGACGGGGGTTGTGTAGCAAGTTCCGGGAACATCGCGGGGACTTCCACTTCGGTCCGTTTCGAAGTTGGTGGCGCCCAAACGA
>MU184879.1:0-22506 GCA_016904865.1 Pissodes strobi
CACACCCTAAAGCTGCTGGATTCCATTCAGAAGAGAGCTGTGCGTCTTGTCGGCGACCCGGAGTTGACCCGGAATCTAGATAGTCTGGAACACCGCAGACATGTAGCCGAGATATCTTTACAGATACTTTCATGGCAGATATTCCCAGGATTTGGTCCGCCTCATCCCGCCCCTGGCAGCTCCTGACAGACGGCAAGAGCGCACCAGTTCGTCGTACAACTGGAAACACCTAGAACATCGCTTTACAAGAACTCCTTTGTCTGGCGCACTGCATCACTGTGGAACTCACTACCAGGACATCTGTTTCCCACTAATTACAACTTACAAATATTCAAGTGCCGTGTCAATCAACATCTTCGCACACACACCGCTCGTCGAGCGCCATAGGGTCTCCCTTTAGTGTGTGCCACTGCCATAAAAAAAAAAGGTGAATTATTTTTACGTTAGATTGGGTTAGATTCTGTCTGTTTTGCTCCCGCAGGAAGCAGAGGACAATGCATGAAACGTAGCGCGCTTGTTCGGATTATTTACGCATCGTCTAGTGTAATTTTTGTTTTATGTAAAATCGCTGACTTTATATGCCACCTGACCCTAATTAGTATTTAGTAAAGTATATTCATAAAAATTAGAAAGAAACCGACCAAAAACCCCAAATAACTTATAACAATGAAAACCCTTCAGCCGCAGCAGTAAGGTTTATAACCAAATTAGTTTCATAAATCCTCAGATTATGAAAAATCAGGATTTTGTTAAATTGTGTGAGTAATAAAATACATATATTATGATACCTTACTAAGACTTTGTAGTAAAGGAATACTTTTATCAATCGAACATGTTATTTAAACTAATTAAAAGATTGCAGTACAATTACAATATACATAAAATAAGGAAAAAAAATAAGCTGTCTCGGATCTATGACGCTCTTTGCTGCTGGAGCCATTTTTCAAACTGTTTCTGTTTAGTATTTTAAGTTATAAACTGTAATAATCGCAATATCACATTACCCCTTTTATATCATTTCTTGTTTTAAACTTAAATCAATTATCATGACTATGCCATATTTTAGGTTTTCATTTGAAGGGAATCAGTCAAAAAATTGATAACAATATAAAACAGTAAAATGTATAAGTTTGTCATTAATAACATCACAGAGCGGCCACTTTCTTGAAAATTGGCTATAGCAGCGCAACTTTTAAAGCAAGTCACACAAACCTGTGACTCATCATTGAAATGCAAATTTAAAGCAGACTGGCGATATGCAAAAACTAAATAGGGTACAAATTAAAATAAAAAGTTAGATACATTTTCGGTTAGATCGGCAGTGACACTGAATATCCCATATATCCAGATTAATGGAATATTGCACTTATTCACATATTCCAAGTACCAAGTTGTGTGTTTAAATTAACAACAAAGTTATAGGATGTTAAATCTCAGTTGCCCGAAAATAAATGTGTATGGACAGTTTATCGAAAATAATTGCTCAAAGCAATAATATTCGAAAAATCCTTCGAACAAAAAATTATCCGAACAGAAAATTACTTATATATGGAAAATTCCTGGAACGGAAAATTCCTCTAAATTTTGAAGCCTGGATTAGTTTGGGTTAATTTCGATTAGTTTGGGCTATTTTTTGTTAGCTTGTCTTAGTTTGGATTAATATGGAATTTATTGCTAAAATGATTCAAACCTTTTCATTCTAGTTATTTCCAATTTCGAAAAAATATCTTTTGCCAGAATTTTCTACCTAATTTTCTTCATTCGAAGAATATTCCGGAAAGGCTTAGTACTAGATTTTCAGACTTTTGATTGTATTTCTATTAATGCTTTATAAATTGTTGTCGAGTTCATACAATTACGTTTAAGGTGTGAATAATAATAATATGTGTTACATTTGTCATATTTTAGCAGTGACTTTTATTACCGCTTAAAAATGAGGTTAGAGTTTGTTCTTTGTGAGTAAAACAGGTGTAAATTGTACCTGGATTACTTGTTTGTCTGGGACAAAATTTCGAGTGAAAGACTTATTTTTTATTTCAAAAATCTGACTGCAAATCGCGTGTTATAAACAGTTGAGAGACTATTCTAAAACCGTAATCATTTTGCAAATGCAGCTTCAGTCGGAGGCACCGCCATGACTTCAAGACTGAAATTTGCATAATAGTAGTCTTAATCAATTAACTGAGATGGTAAAAGTAAAGCATGGGCTAAACGGACGTTTTTCTGTGTTCTATCATGCTTCCGCCTACAGCTAATTCCAAGGCCACTGCGCAGGTGTTTATCATGCGGAGTGATATGAAGTATATTTTTCAATTTTTTGAACCAAAATTCTCTTATATTTAAACCAATATATTGTAGGTATACAGTTTCAAACATGCAAAGCTTAAAGATAATTTCTAAAAAATCAGATTTTGCCAATGAAATTTCCGCAATATTTTTGGTTTGACTTTATTTCTCCCACAAATTAATTGATTGAAAGAAGAACATAAAAATATCTGTGTGAAACATAACATTCCTATGAATCATTAATTATATTTTATCTATAGACCGAGGAATTTTTAACAGTTTTAAAGTTAAGACTTAAATTTTCAAAATTAAAACTTTCTGAGAAAATGATAACATTAATATTAGTTGTCTGGTGACGTGACAGACTCTCCAAATTATAAATTGCACATTCGGAATACTACCATCAGGCACCACTCTAATTTTTTTACCCTAGCAATCAATTTAATGAATAATAAGAACGCATTTTTTTAGAGAACGATTGTTAAATGTCAACTTAGCTGCTGTAGACCAAAGAACGGTAGACGAAGTAAACATGTTTTTGACAGCACTGGAAAAAAATCCCCCAATCATGAACCTCAACGGATATGCGAATATCAATAGAAAACTAATTTCATCAGTAAGTAGTTTCAATAATAATTTTTACCAGGATTTGCGCAAGTTCAGTGCTAATTTATACACAGAGAAGCATGTATCTTCCTTATCACTTTGCATATCGTAATGATTGGTTTTAAGCCATTTGGAAGTTACTTAAAGCACTTTGCAAACCTTTGGTAAAGGGCAAGGCTTTATTTGCAACATAATTAGATACAACCAGTTCTTTTACAAATCACTAAAATGTTATGGTGTCTTTAATAACCTTTTTTATGATTAATAATAGAAAAACCGAATTAGATTAATTAATTGATAATAAATTAAATACATTAAAAATTCTAGAAGCATTGGTAACGGATTCGCTTATTTATAAAACTGACAGTACTTATAGTAACCTATTTACGTTGTCGACGTAATGTCTGACGATTGCAAGATATCCAAAATCCAATGGGGAAAACCTAACGATATTCCAAGTTGAGAGGTTCTCATAATATAATTTAATAGGGTCCAATATGCTAAAGAGAGGTTGTCAAAGTCAAAATCAATACACTTGCTCTCATACAGCCAGGCCGCTTCAGACTCATTCAGTAAATCCAGAATTTCTTGGGACTGTTGTCGGTCCCCCAATAACTAACTTAGGAGCTAGCTTCATTAACTGATCACGTCAAGAATGTGCAAGAGCTTCATGATACAGACCAGATATATTTTATCGGCTTAAAAAAGTCACTTAATACAAATGTTCAATGAATACAAGAATGCCATTGGAAACAAAAAAAAGTGTGATAAAACCATCTGCTACTAACTCTTCTAATTAATCTAATATGTTGTTAAAGCATAGCAAAATGAAATCAGGCCAAAGACAAGCCTTCCGGGCAAACAAACCCGTTTGATGTATCACGTTGAAATGCTAAGCAAGGTCGACAATGAAGACTCTTTGTTCCCATACCTGCAGAAATTCTGAAACATATATGTATGCGATTGATTACAGAATTTTAACCCTTGACAACTATTACTGGCAACAACTAGTTGCAGCGATTTCCTTCAAATAAAGTGTGGTAAAGGGCTTTCTTTTTCAGTCTAGTAAACTTCTTACAATTTACAATTTGCTCGGTTCGGCCAAGTCGAAAAGCACAAATATACAAGGATTAAAAACAGATTTTTTTCTTAAAGTAGTAACTAAATACCATAAGTAGCTAACAATAGTTTCAAAATTTAAGAATGCTTGGATTCCAATGTTGGATTATTTGGTGAAGTGTTTAATTTTATCAAACAGGTTTACTTCAGGGAAATTTGTAGAGTATGTTTAAAATGTAGGGTTCTTTTGTAGATACACATTTCCGAAATATAATAATAAAGCAACTAAACTAAATAACACACATCAAACTTACAATAAAAAATATACTCTCATATTTGGTTGAAAGATATCAAGTCGTCAAAAAAGGTAACTGCTAGCTTATGAATATTGTCTGAAATTAGACGATCATCAGCAATAAGAATAGAAATTAAAGATCCGGTCGGAAAATTAAAAATGATTTATTGTCAACATCGTTTAATAAAAAATCTATGCAAACTTCTAAATAGGAGTATTTTCTCAATATTCATATAACAACTTTTTGAAACTTACTAGATCACTTTCATTGAAATGTGTGATTCTACGCATATACATTAGCTCCGCGAATCGGCAATATATTAATCTAGATGGATTTCACGCAAAAATTGTTCAATTTATTATCTTTCAAAGAATTTCTTTTGGAACTAACACAATTTCGATTTTCTGCAATTTAGTTTGGATTTTAAATAGGATTTCAAGTGAAAAAATATTTCTTTACTAACCCCTGATTACGACAAAATTTACATTGTCAATCGGACCCTTCGACTTTCGCACGTTAAACTATTTTTTTCTGAAAGTGACAACTTCAAATTTTAATTATTTTCCATTATTTGTGTTTAAAACACAATTATATGAGAGTGTTGGATAAAACGCTGTATTAGTGAGTTAATACATATAATTAATTCACTAGGAAAATTACCTCAGTCGCCCTGCGTGCTTGTTGACAGAAATTTTCTTGCGTGAATTATATTTAACATCGCTCACTTACCTAATAAAAACTATTAATTAACTTTGATATTACCCATAGATACAATAATGCAGAATGCCTCTTAATATAATATTGCAACCTAGACAATGGTACCAATTTAAGAAATTGAAGTTGCGATGATCTCGATAGTACGTACATACAGTGGATTGAAATTCTACCACAATGTTCAACTGCGTTATTCCTTGCTCGTGATTATATAGCAGCCCACAATTACTAAACTATGAACGCTGTTCATTTAAATTTTTTTTTATAAACTTATTTGATGAAGTATTGAATATTTTAAGCCGAAGAGCAGTATGATAGCCTTTAGCCAATTATTGTAAACAGCTGTTTGAAGAAGCGCGTTATGTGTTGAAAATCAGTATTGAATAATCTGAGGTACTTACAGGGAAGCAGTGTTTTTCAACCTGGGTTCTCTCGAACCTTAAGTTTGACTAGGATATATTAGGGATTCCATGAGGAAACAAATGAACAACAGTGATATTTCACCGTTAGGACATAATAGAGAGATTTTAAACCCATTTTTTCAGCATGTCGTAATAGTTATGGTTATTGTGAGCATGCCCAGTTTTAAAATGTTATCACCTTGACTTTATTATCGATAACCGTTTCCGTTAATTACGAGGAAATAAGGAAGGTGTTATCGTAATATTTGTGGTTATTTCATGGACTGCAACATTCCAGTGTGCTTAGAAGCTGATACCATTCTTTTGAGTTTGGCAATATTTGATGACAAATTTGAAAACTTCTAAAAATTATATTTTTATTAGTTAACTTGGAATATTTATAAGTTACTTTAAGAAACTTAAACATAGTTTTTGCATTTTTAAATATTGCAGGGCATTATTATCTCATGGAATAAAAAAAGGCCAAATAATCTGGCAACCTGGAAAAAATCATAGGGGGATGAATATGAGGTGATTGAAATGCCAGTGTCAAATTTGAATTCCGTAAACAAACCGAAACGTCCTATTCCAACTGGATAGCATGAAAATCTAAGTTTGGGTTAGTCGGGATGGTATTGTTACTATATTCATACTATACAAATACACAAATTTCATTTGTAATTGCCGTTATTTAAGATAATTTTGTACATTCTTGTTAAGAAGTTTGAAATCTCTTTTATGAAAGGCGTTGTGATCGTAATCGATAATAGCACCGCCCAAAACTGCTGCTATTTTTAGCTGGCTTAAAATCTCCCTCGATCATTTCTTAAATTTCTGGTACTTCGTAAATTGACATTTTTGACGTAACTTATTAATTTTAAAGTCACAAATGACAATATAATTTATTTTAACTGATGGCAATATATGGCATCCATTTATATCGCATACTTCTTGTCTCAGTTAATTTACGACCGCTAGACGAAGAAGCACTGACGTAAGGGTCAACAGTTATTAAAAAAAAAACTACAAGACTCCTTAAAGTAGGCGGCTCTGTTTTAATTTTTAGCATAATTTAGACACGGCACATATAACAACCAGCAATATCACATCTTCTTTTTTGGCATCTGCGCACGTCCGCGCGCAAGATATTGCTTGGTAGGAAATCCGTCAAACTACCGCCAGCGGCGTCGTGTTTTTACGACTGGTTTATTTTATTGCTATTGGAGTTCAATCGAAATCATAGGCGTGTAATTGTCAAATAATTGACATTGTGAGAGACGAACGTTGTTTATGACTTGTGTAATGCAGAAAGTCATGATGTTTAAGCAATAAGAACTTGTACAAACCAGAGATATTCTTCCAAAAAGAATTTCCTTAGATTTCCTGCTCATACAACAAGGTATACATATATTTCATAACCCATTGATATTTGAAATTTTATATTACGGCTCTGTTAAAGGTAAATCATATATTTCAAATACAGCCCTGACTTTTCCTACCCAACTGACATTAGCAAGGTCAAATTTAATTTTTCGCCTGACAGATCGAGTAATATTGCTGGTTGTTATATGTGCCGTGATTTAGATATGTAAACGCAAATAGTGCAGAAAAAATATTTAATTACTCAAATCGTCGTTCTTGAAAAACCACACTGCCTAAATGTATTTTATAAATACCATGAGCTAGCTAGTATATTCCTTATATTCCTCCAAAGTCGTTTTTTAAATTAATAAGCTAGAACAAATTTCGTAAAATTCCCAGTTTATTGATCTAAAATACATCGCCATGATTTTTTCTTACTTCCCTGGAAAAATTGATTCTGGTCTATATATGCAGTTACAACTTTCAAATATTAGATCGTATTTTGATAAATTGTTTTCAGGACGACAAGTTCAGCCTAAGTATTAAATATATTAGAAACTTAGAAGTTTTTGACGAATATATAGATAGCGTCCGTAATGACTTTGGTTTATTTTGAAGGTGATTCTACCTAAGAATATATTAAAAAATTATAATCGCATCAATGCGAGTCCGGAAATACCCTGTTGATTCAGCCATATAATGACGTTTTGAAAATGGTTTCCAAAAACTGGTTCTTATCGTTATACCTGTTCATATCGTTTGTGAATTTAGAATAATATAATTCTGACTGTACCTATCATTTTAAAGTACTGATGCATTGTTCAGATTGTAACATTGTGCTTTAATCTTGTTTTACCTAAAGTATGATGTTAATTCCTATACGCTGGGTAAGTAATAATATATGCTGAATTTCCTAAGGAGACTACTTGGATAAAGCACTACAAAAGCTCTTTGCGAAGGAGCTGTCTTATATCCATGGGTGCCGGAAGGGGGGGCTATATAGGGGAGCAGTTGCCCCCCCCCCCCCCGTGGAATGTTAGAATAACGCTTAGTATAAAAGTAAATGTCAAATTCAGTGAAACATGCATAGGTACCTGAAAATTATATTGACTATTTCCTTACAATACCACAACAACAATTGAAAGATCTTTCAGTACCCTCCGACGGCGACGTGTAAAAACCTGGTTAAGATCCACCATGTCTGAGGAAAGACTCTCTGCTCTCTGGTCTCTGTATGCTTAGCTTTCACAGAGAATTTATGAATAATAATAAAGACAGAGTTATTGAAAAAGCAATAAATCGGTTTTCACAAAAGAGAAGAAATTTGCTATTACTTTTCTCCGATTAGGAAAATATAGGTATGTACAGGGTGGCTCGAATTCGTGTTTATGTACGGGGAACTCGAAAACCGTAAGAGATACAGTGTCGGTCAAATTAAGGCAAAGTTTCGCATTTAGGTGCCTAACAATATGCAGTTTAGAAAGTTTTAAAATTCCGAGTATTTACGGAGATATCCGGAAAAAAACGAAATTTTTAAAAATCGTTTTATATTTTTCCTGGGCTTATTTAAAAACGGATTTCAAATCTGATTGCACTTTTGCATTGCCACTTTTACCGCTCTATCCAATGATGATATCCAGTTTGAAATCCGACGTGTCGCCTTCAAGGGATCATCATCAACTTTCTTTTTTTAAATGCGAACTTTAATTTTTTTATCATTTTTCAGATGGTATTGGCGTTATTGATATGATTATGTGTTTTTATTTTTTTTTTATTTTTATTTTTTTTTATTATTTTTATTTTATATATTTTGCTGTGGCGTAATTTTAAATAATTTAAGGTAGGTACTTTTGAAATTTTCATAATCTATAAAAGTATTTTATTTGTTTTTTTATATTAAGTGGAGCCCGTATTAAAAATAAGACGTATTAAAAATAAAAAATAGTAAAATTATTTTTCACGAGAAAATGGCCATAAACTATTACTAAAAGAAGTTGCTTAGTGCAAAGATAAGATATTTTCAACTTTTAACCAATTAAAATATTTTTTTAATAGAGAACATCAACAATTTATAATCATACTACGTGATAGTATCTTTTTATTATTTATAAGCAAAATTCCAATACGTGTTTTTCCATCAAAGTACCTATAGTATCACGTAGTATGATTATAAATAATTGTTGATGTTCTCTATTAAATACATTTTTTTAATTGGTTAAAAGTTGAGAATATTTTATCTTTGTAGTAAACAACTTGTTTGAGTAATAGTTCATAGCCATATTCTCGTAAGAAATAATTTTACTATTTTTTATTTTTTTAATACGCTCCAATTTTCCATCCACTTAATACAAAAACAAAATAAAATATTTTTATAGAATATAAAAATCTCAAAAGTAACTACCTGTAATTATTTAAAATTACGCCAAAGCAAAATATATAATTAAAAAAATAATAATAAAAATTAAAAAAAAAATTAAAAATGAAATAAAAAAAAATAAAAACACATAATCATATTAATAACGCCAATTCCATCTGAAAAACGATAAAAAAAATTATGTTCGTATTTAAAAAAAGAAAGTTGATAATGATCCCTTGAAGACGAAACGTCGGATTTGAAACTGGATATCATCATTGGATAGAGCGGAAAAAGTGGCAATGCAAAAGTGCAATTCAATTTGAAATCTGTTTTTAAATAAGCCCAGGAAAAAAATAAAACGATTTTTCAAAATTTCGGTTTTTTCCGTATATCTCCGGAAATACTCCGAATTTTAAAACTTTCTAAACGGCATGTTGTTAGGCACCTAAATGCGCAATTTTGCCTTAATTTGACCGACACTGTATCTCTTACGGTTTTCGAGTTCCCCATACATAGACACGAATTCGAGCCACCCTGTACAGGGTGTTCACCCATAATGTCCCCCCCTTTAACTTTGTTAATTTTTAAGCTACAAAAAAAAATAAAAAACAAAATTGTAGGGTTTTATGTAGTTTTTGCACACGTAAACAAAAAAACAAAAAATTGTATAGTATACAGGGTAGATCAAAAAGGACCATTTTTTTAAATCTAGCCTCCATTTTTTATTCGATTTTTCGATTCTACCTAAAATTCTAAGGATTTTTAATATAACACACTATATGCCTATTCCTAATACTTTAGGAGTTATTGACAGTTGAAGTCGCTATTTTTTAATTATAATAATAACTCTTTAATCATTATTAAAACAGAAGATACAAAATCACTACTCGAAGCAATGAGGTCGAATTGAGGAAACTCAATATTTACACCTAAATGACTTCAAAAGCTAAATAAAAAGTTATATTCGTAGGTGGCTGTTGCCATAAAAAAATAAAAGAACAAACAAAATAGCGAATTCAACTGTCAATAACTCTTAAAGTATTAGGAATAGGCATATAGTGTGTTACATTAAAAATCCTTAGAATTTTACGTAAAATCGAAAAATCGAACAAAAAATGGGGGCTACGTTTAAAAAAATGTTTCTTTTTGATCTACCCTGTATACTGTACATTTTTTTGTTTTTTATTTTAGTGTGCAAAAACTACATTAAAAACCCTATAATTTTGTTTTTTATTTTTTTTGTAGCTAAAAAATTAACAAAGTTAAAGGGGGGGGGGGGACATTATGGGTGAACACCCTGTACATCCATAGTACATAGTATATTTCTAAGGGTAGATATATTTCCATAACAAAATTTAAGTACAGTTAAGTTTAAGTTAAAGTATAGCAAACTGAAACTGTATAATTATATTATATGCATTTTTGACAAAAAAAAGACCTCCGTTTCAAATGAAAACAGCTATATTATACTCAATCTTATTCGTATGTTTTAAGTATTTTAGCAATAGTTTTAATAATGGTACCTTATTGCTGAACTTAATGAGATTTTTTACGATGTGATATGCATAAAAAGATGGAACGCTTGGAAGTTCATATGCTTATGTTATTGACATAATTCCAGTATATAGCAATAAAATTAAAAGTAGTTTATGCCTGTATCCTGTATCTTATTTCTTAGTAATACCAGCATTTAATATTTAATAATTGGCGAGTGTCCAAGTTAATGTTAACCTTATTTTATATATTAACCGGCTTAACTATCTTCCTGTTCTGATTTGGATCTGAAATCACTATTAGAATTTAACCATGGTTACTTACCGGATTACCGACCTATATGTAAGATAAGAAATGCCATGTTTCCCAGTTTGAAAGTATGAGTATTACAGGAAGTGTTAAGAAAATTAATAAGATGACCTATCACTAACTATTTTCCAAATATGACTAGACACTGTATAGAGCAATCACATGTATGATTGAGATATATTTTTAGCTACACACCTATTGGAAAGAGAAAAAAATTATTAGTGATATTAATTATTGTAAACTTACAGTTAGTCGTGATATGTAAGTTAATTGCGGAAGTGCGGAAGACAGGTTGACGTTAGCTGCTTCTTGGAAGAATATTGCTCTAATACAGGGAACAAACATTGGGAATCATTTTCTTCAGGAACAAACGTCAAGTCGTGGGTGTTGATTATTGCATTTTGAAGATGATGGAGCGTTGAAATAAAGAATTGTGTTGGACATTCTTTTTTTCGATTTGTAGAGCCGTCTAAGTACCCCTCAGCAACAGAAGTTGATTACTGCCCTCCTAAACGTTTAATATTTGTGATACATTTTACCCAATCGGTAATTTCCGGATTTTGAAATTATAAATAGGCTGCGAAGGGTATTTTTCCTATTGAATTAATGCCTACAGATTGGACAGCACATTTTTCATGTGGAGTTCCTTTAGGACGTAAGTTTGTATATTTTCCGTATACAGTCAAAAAAAAGCTATAATTTGTTTCTTTACATATCACGATGGATCTGGCGGAATGATTTTTGCAGTTCTTGATATTGACAATTATCAGTTCTCCTCTATCTTCTATATTATCGATGGTGATTTTCGTTATTTTCTTTGATCTGTAGGCACCAGCCAATAAAAAAATCTTTACCAACTTAATCATCAGGTAAATTTCATCGGGTGTCTCACTCATATATATTTGTAGGTCTTTATATATTATAAATTTTGGGGTTTTTCGGACAAAATCCAACATTTTATTTTTTCTTAAAGGCAGTTTTTTTATGAAATTTGCCAATATTCAAATCTTGTTTAACTTTACCAATACTTTCTATCGTTGAAATCTGGACTATAACGTGTTTGGTTTTCATGACTTGGTTATTTCCAAAAAATATGCTACAAATACTTCTTCTTTTGTGGATTTTACCTTTTTAGTATTATACCTTTATTATTACCTTCCACTCATTAAACGAGAACAGCTTGGCAGTAGTGGTGAAACTATTCAACCAAATTTATGATACCGGAGTAATCCCCAAAGACTGGTTGCGTTCTACATTTATCACCATTCCAAAATCACTAAATGCGATAATGTGCAAGGATTATCGTTTCATTAGTCTGATGAGCCATTTTCTTAAACTTTTCCTTCGTGTTATTCATACCGGATTATATAAAAAATGCGAAGAAGCTAGTGGATCAAGTCAGCTTGGTTTCCAAAATGGTTTTGGGACAAGAGAAGCCATCTTCAGCCTACAAACACTGGTACAGAACTGCTACGACTAAAGAAAAGACGTTTCTCCTAAAATATTTGCAAGAACTGGGCCTAGATGAGAAGAACATTCGAATTATTGCAAATCTTTACTGGAACCAAACAGCCGAGATCCGACTTCAAAACAACGACACCACAGAGGAATTTGCAATAAAGAAAGGTGTAAGGCAGGAGTGTATTCTTTCTCCCATGCTCTGTAACCTGTACGTGGAGAGGGCATTTGTTGAAGCGGTTTCGGAGAGTGAAGTGGGTATTAGGGTAAACGGCATTCCCATTAATAACATAAGATACGCTGATGACATTATAATCCTGGCCGACAGTGCGAACGATCTCCAGACAGTTGGGCCTTAAAATAACCATCAATAAAACAAAAGTTATGGTCGTTAGTAGAAATGATATCCCACCGATACAATTACGTATTAACCAAAAATACATAGAGCAGGTTAATAATTTCAAATACTTGGGATCTCTTATAAATAATAAATGGGATCCAGAGACAGAAATTAAGAGCAGGATTGGATAGGCCAGAACGACCTTTCAAAAGCTTCGAAAGTTCTTGCAAATAATGATCTGAATTTTCAACTCAGAGACAGAATGGTGAAATGTTATGTATGGTCAGTTCATTTGTATGGTGTGGAGACGTGCACCATTAAGGCAACGTCAATAAACAAACTCGAAGCGTTTGTAATGTGGGTACTTCAAAGAATGCTGAGGATCTCGTGGGTGGAGAGAGTGTCTAACGAGGACGTTATCCGTCGAGCAAATCTTGAGGAGCGTGAGTTATTTGAGCACGCCAAAAAGAGAAAAATTTCTTATCTGGGGCACCTGATACGTGGTGATCGCTATTCGTTTCAACGCTTGATTTTGTAAGGCAAAATCGAAGGAAGAAGAGGGATAGGATGCAAGAGACTATCATGGCTGAAAAATATCCGGCATTGGACGGGCATACAAGACCTTTAAACTCTTCAAACTTGCGGCCTTAAATAGAGAAATTTGATAAGAAGATGTTGGGAGGACGCCTACGCAGGACTTTGCACGGCACCCCAAGAAGAAGAAGAAGAAGTATTATACCCATCAATAAAATGGAAGTATTGCTTCTCATATCTTTCTTTTGACTTCACGGGTAGCAAATTCAAACTTGCTTTATTAGCCACTGCTAAAATTTCTTCAGGAAATTCTTCATCTGATGAATTAATTGTCGATGTCATAAAATTGAAAACAGATCGAAATTTAATGTAGATTGATATGTCAAGAAACAATCAGAACCAAATATTTTCAGTCGCTATAGCAACAATGATTAATGTATTCGAGAGTTCTTCATAATAAAATATTTATAATTTAATATCATACAATTTTTCTAACTTCATGAAGAATCAAACTAAAACTTCACATTTTGTCACCAGCTACACATTTTTCTTCAAAATTATGCTCAAGTATGCGTTCGGCAAAATGACACTTTCCGAACTAAAATGAGTGTGTTAAAAGCATGAAAGACGCGCGCTTGTAGAAAATAGTTATTTTCCTAACAAGTGCGCAAAGTGATACTTTTCCGCACGCGACTGATGTTGACCGAACGACGCGAAGCGGAGTTCGGTCAATCAGTCGAGTGCGGAAAAGTCACTTTGCGCAAGTGTTAGGAACAATATTTTTTCTACGAGCGCAGGCCAAACAAGCACAGAATAATAATGACCCATATTTAAATAAAAGAAAAAGAATCTGTCAATTATACATACTGTTGCTTTACATGAATATTATTGTTGACATGACATGACTTAAAAAGATATGGTTTTTGGTTTAAGTTGTAATATCGCGAATTACGGAAGCTTTGAGAGAAAAGAGCCTGTTTTTTGGGATACTTCGTTTTACACCTAGATTTGTTTAAAATCTGTCAATCTGACAATTATAAGTATTGTTGCTTGACATATTTTTTTACTACTATACCGAGGATGTCAAAATATATGGTTTTTGGTTTAAGTTACAATATCGCGAATTACGGAAATTTTTAGGGAAAAGAGTATAATTATGACTTAAAACGGTTTCTTATATTGCATAAAAAGTCCAAAAGTGTAAAGCCTCTAAAGGTATATGAACATGTTCTTGTCTCTGGTGATTTTAGAGAATTTTACTTTCCCGCACTACTTCGCGCACTGACTAGCGTGCGCAAAGTAGCCACTTTGCGCACGCTCGTAGAAAAAAATAATAATTCATCTATCAAGCCAAAGTGTCAAATTAAATATGCTGTCAAAATCACACCATCTGTTCAAATAGAGTCGTGTTGAAAATAATTTCTAACACGTGTGCTGAAATAGAATATTACATAATAAGTATTGAAAGTACTAGTTTCCCAATGAGAAGATTATTTAGCGAGGGTTTAGCCGTGTGCAGAAATACACTGAAAAATGTTCACTATTTTTCCTGCAACCATCTATGGAAATTACACAAAAAAGGATACGATTAATTCACTTTTCATCAGGTGTGTTGAAGAGTACTCGTCATATTATCCACATCTGTCAAATAAAAATGTTAAAGCAAATATACTGTAAATTGGCTGCATCCGCCATTAATTCAAACAACGTCCCGTTGAAAGCACTTTTCAACATGTGTTTTGAAAATATTTTCATCATGGTTGTGTGTGATATAAGGCCCTTTCTACCTACGTTTACTGAGCTTTTTTTCATTTTCATAAGTGATCGTAGATAAATACCTTTCCTACGATCACTCATAAAAATGGAAAATAAGCAGTTAACCTGACTAGAAAATGCCTTATATCATACTTGTGTGAAACATTTTTCAGCACAAGTGTTAAAAAATACTTTCAACATAACTCTGTTTGAATAGATGACAGATAATATCAGTTTCACAACATATTGATTTAATACTTTAACTAGAAGAGTTAAAGTAAGTACTTTTCAATACTAGTGTTACAAAAGCTGATTTCAACATGCGTGTGATATTAAGAATCTAAAGAATGCTTTTTGTGCCATTCTTATAAGTGGTCGTAAGAAAAATAGAGTACATTACTCGTTTGAAAGTACGTTTTCAACCTCAGAGGATTTCAGCACTCGGCTAAGGCCTCGTTCTAAAAACCAGCCTCGTTTGAAAACTGGAGCCTTCACTACTTCTTATGTAATATACTATTCCTTACGAATACGTATAAAAATGATGAGAAAAAGTACAGTAAACTTGGCTAGAAATTGCCTATATCACACGCATCTATTTGAATAGATGACACAAGATGTGAATTTGGCCGCACTTATATTTGACACGTTGACTGGTCAGGTAAGGATAACACGGAACACACATATTCATTACTATGTTGAAAAGTAAATCAACAAGGGTGTGATATTAATAATTTTCTTAAGAATACAAAGAGTGCTTTTTATGTCATTTTTATATATGGTCCTAGGAAAAATAGTGTATATTACTCATGTGAAAGTACGTTTTCAACCTCGGAGGATTTTCATGCAAAAAACCTTTTCCTTTGTAAGCTAGTACTTTCAACACTTGTTATGGAATATATTACATCGGATCTCTCAGGTTGATTAAATTTAAAGTGTAAGAAAACTCAATTCGATTACTATTTTAACATTGCATACCAAATAATCAACACATAATTTGTTGACGTATTTAGTATATTGGAGTTACTAAAGCAATTTTCGCCATGCAAAGATAATTCTATTTTCGGAAGGATTTAAAATTCTTCATCTTTCATGTAGGTACGTACTCACTATGGTTTTTAAATTTTATTTCAATAAGGAGATTTAGATAAATACGTAGTAGTATTGCGAAAATACCTTTGTTGTAAAACGTTGCAATGTTACCTCACTGTGGGACGCCCGTCTGGTCGTGACAGGAAGCAAACCTGGGTGCCTATAAGCGCTTTCAGTCGCTTCAATGGATTCTTTCTGTAACGCGGCATTGAAACTCGGTAGCTCGACCACCTAGGATGTCTGAATGCCAATTTCTGTCATACTTTGGTAATTGCAATGTGCTTGCAAATACGTTTAACTTCAACCTCATAATAATAATTAGGTACTATTATTGCTCATATACAGGAAGTGAGTGAAGATATTTTTTATTAGTATTAAACAACTTTAGTATATAATTTTAAAAATTTACTGGTCGAAATGTATTCGATTTTTACCATTTTACTCACAATAACCGAAATTTCCATGGTTTCGAGCACATTTTACACATTAAAAGCTCGCATATCAAATATGATAAAGATGTACAATTTGCCAGCTTCTCTATATGTAAACTCGAAGTATAGGTATTTTCCCTGATATTTTCCCGATATCGAAAAAATTGATATAGTTTGTAATGGAATGATCGGTATTTTCTGGAGCAAAAAGATAACTTACTTCTTTTGCTATCAATTACTTTTTATTGCAAAACCTAGGCTAGTCACTTTATATATGCTTATGTACTGACTTTTTGGATTTACATAATAATAAAATATAAAACATGCTTTCCGATTTCAGGTGCTATTAATGTTGATACCCATATGTAGGTACGTACCCAGATAAACCCGCACCAGATGCAAAAGGTCTGCAAATTCCTCGCCAGCCAACTTTAACCTTGACGTGGCGGCTATACGCGGCCTGCACCAAATAATCTGGGTATGATTATAGAATTGTTCTTCAAAATTAAAATAGTTGGTCTGCACCAATTAAATGAAAACATGTTTTGTTGGTGGACTGGTTCAGGAAAAATAAAAATTTGCAATAGCCATTCACTTTCTTTTTTCCCACCGGCAGTGATGGAAATCTTGTGTTATTACGGCTGCTCTGAATTTTTTACAGAAATTCCGTTAATACGCTTTATCGTATACCGATTTAAGGTTATTTTAACATCGAAAATGTTTCTGTTATCCTAATATAGGGCCTCAAATAGTAAAAAAGTACGTGCTACATTTCCCACATGACGTCATACGCGTGAGAGATCGCGTTAGTTTGTTTAATCAAACTTAAATTTGATCATGAGGTATCGGAATCCGTTGAAATGACTAAAATAAATTGGAACTAATTGAAACTAACCGAAAGTTTATTGAATAACTAACCAAAAGTAACCAAAAGCACCAAACTAGGCTAAAACGTATCGGAACAGTTTACAAACATTAAAATAAGTTAAAACTAACCAAAACTAGCCAAATTTTAAGGACTAACCAAAACTAACCAAAAACATTAAATTTGATTAAAACATATCGGAACCGATTCAAACGACTAATATAAATTGGAACTAGCTAAAAGCAAACGAAGCTGATTGATTAACTAACCAAAACTAACCAAAAGCAAATAAAAGCACCAAAATGGGCTAAAATGTATCGGAACAGATTCAAAATATTAAAGTAAGTTAAAACTAACCCAAATTAACCGAATATTGGCGACTAACCTTAACTAACCAAAAACATTAAAATTGGTTATAACGTCTCGGAACTGGTTTAAATGACTGAAATAATTAAAAACTAACTGAAATCAACCGAAAATTTATTGAACGACTAGTATGAAAAGTATCCAAAAGCACCAAAAATCGCTAAAACCTATCGCCACAGATTAAAAATATTAGATTAAGTTGAATTTAACCGAAGTCTGGCGACTAACTTAAATTGACCAAAACATTTAAACTGGTTATAACGTATCGCAACCGGTTCAAATGACGAACTGACTGAAAGTAACCGAAAGTAACCGAAAGTTGATTGAATGACTAACCAAAACTAACCAAAAAAAAAACTAAAATTGGTAATAAGGTGGAGGAGCGGGTTCAAATGACTAAAATAAATTAAAACTAACTGAAATTAACCGAAAGTTTGTTAAACGACTAACCAAAAGTAAACAAAGGCACAAAAAAGTCTAATTTTCAATTAGTTTCAATTTATTTTAGTCATTTGAACCAGTTCCGATACGTTATAACCAATTTTAGTGTTTTCGGTTAGTCACCAAAATTCGATTAATTTGGGTTAGTTACTTATTTTAATACCTTTTCTCAGTTCCGATAGGTTTAGTCCCTTTTTGGTGTTTATGGTTTCTTTTGAATAGTTTTGGTTAGTCATTCAATCAGGTTTCGGTTAGTTTTAGTTAGTTTTAATTTATTTCAATCATTTGAACCGGATCCGATACGTTATAACCAATTTTAATATTTTGGATCATTTTAGTTAGTCGCCAAAATTCGGTTAATTTGTGTTAGTTACTTATTTTAATACCTTTAAAATTAGTTCCGATACGTTTTAGCCCTTTTTGGTGTTTATGGTTACTTTTGATTAGTTTTGGTTAGTCATTCAATCAGTTTTCAGTTACTTTTAGTTAGTTTTAATTTATTTCAGTCATTTGAACCAAATCCGACACGCGTCATAACCAATTTTAATGTTTTGGTAAATTTTAGTTAGTCGCCAAAATTCGGTTAATTAAAGTTAGTTTCAACTTACCTAATATTTTTAATACGTTCCCATATGTTTTAGCCCTTTCTGGTGCTTTTGGTTAGTCGTTCAATCAACTGCCAGTTAATTTCAGTTGGTATTAATTTATTTTAATCATTTTAACCAGTTCCGATACGTTATAAACAATTTTAGTGTTTTTGATTTTTTTGGTTAGTCACCAAAATTCGGTTAATTTGGGTTAGTTTTAATATTTTTAATCTATTTCAATACGTTTTAGCCCGATTTGATGCTTTTACTTACTTTTGGTTAGTTGTTCAATCAACTTTAGGTAAAATTCAGTTAGTTCCAATTTATTCTAGTCATTGGAACCGATACCGAGACGTTATAAGCATTTTTAATGTTTTTGGTTAGTTTTGGTTAGTCACCAAAATTCGGTCAATTTTGGTTAGTTTGAACTTACTTCAATATTTTAAATCTATTTCGATGCTTTTTGCCCGTTTTGGTGCTTTTGGTTGCTTTTGGTTAGTTAGTCGTTCAATCAACTTTCGGTAAAGTTCAGTTAGTTTGGGTTAGTTTGGGTTATTATGTTTTAGTCATTTGAACCGGTTCCAGTACATTATAAGCAATTTTAATGTGTTGGCTAGTTTTGGTTAGTCGCCAAAATTCGGTTAGTTTAGGTTAGTTTTAACTTAACATTTGTAATGTGTTCTGATAAGTTTTGCCCCGTTTTGGTGCTTTTAGTTACCTTTGGTTAGTCATTCAATCAACTTTCGGATACTTTCAGTTAGTTCCAAATTATATTAGTCACTTGAACGGGTTCCGATACGTTATAATCAAATTTAATATTTGTAGTTTGTTTCCGTTAGTCGCCAAAATTCGGTTCGTTTTGGTTAATTTTAACTTACTTTAATTTTTGTAACCTGTTCCGATAGGTTTTAGTCCGTTTTTGCGCTTATGGTTAGTTTTGGTTAGTCGTCCAATCAACTTTCGGTTAGTTTCACTTAGTTCCAATTTTTTTAATTATTTGAACCGATTCTGAGACGTTATAATCAAATTTAATGTTTTCGGTTAGTTTTTGTAGGTGCCAAAATTCGGTTCGTTTTGATGAGTTTTAACTTACTTCAATTTTTGTAACGTTTTAGCCCGTTTTGGTGCTTTTGGTTAGTCGTTTAATAAACTTTTGATTAGTTTCAGTTAGTTTCAATTTATTTTAGTCATTTGAACCGATTCCGATACGTTATAATCAAATTTAGGTTTAAATAAACAAACTAACACGATCTCTCACGCGTATGACGTCATGAATGTGGCAAATGTAGCATGCACTTGTTCACGATTTGAGGCCCTATACTAGGAAAACAGAAACATTTTCAATGTTAAAATGCATTTTTAGATTGTCAGACATGCAGAATAGACTGGTTAAAACAAAAGTTCCGATATCATAATAATAAAAAAAATTCCCATATGTGGCCAATATTCTGGCGGACACTGTATAACATTAGTTGAATTTAAAAAGATTTAACTATAACATCGTATCTGCCAGTTTTCAGATATAATTGAATTTCGTGCTCATTCGATTTTAGAATACGCAATAATTTTGGAAATAAGTGTGCTGGAATGTGCATTAAACAACATTTATACATACCTTTAAAGATCGCGGGGTAATTTAAATAATGATTTTTCGCCACCGCATCTAGTAGAAAAATTCAAATAAAGGCACTTATAACCAGGCATTTTTAACAAAAATAAAATAAAGATTAATTATTTTTCGTAACACTCTCGAACTAAACCAAAAGACTCGCGTGGCTCGCGTTTAGAATCACACTAGAGCTTGCCCTGACTATTTCTTGGGATGGCTGGCCATCCCAAGGAGGCGGAGCTTTAAACGAATTCTTGTTTCATGCGTTAGGTGGGAGGTTTCGCATCTGGTGTGGGTTTATCTGGGGTACGTACCTAAGTAACATTTGTATCACTAGAACCGCCCAGATCGTAAATATTAGTATATCAAACACTGTGTATGCGACAACACAACGATACTTACGTCTCAAACTCTGCCTTTATTTATAAATAACTAAAAGCTAAATTAAACTAAAACCTAAAATAAATTTTCTGGGTAAAAATAAAAATCTGAAACTAGTTAAGACAGGATAAGTTTATCCGACCATTGACCAAAGATAGCTTAATAGCGGAAACGGCCAAAGAAAAAGCGAACATTGCATCAAATTCTACCTTAAATCCTCAAGGAAGGGCTCCCCCAACTGTTCTGAGAGTGAATTCCTCAACACCAGGTCTGGTATTTCGCCAACGCGAAGTGAAACGAATTATCAAAGGTCTAGACACTAGCAAGGCCACAGGACCGGATGGCGTTCCCGCAATAGTGCTGAAGAAATGTGTTGCTGAACTAACCAGCTCCACTATACGGAATTTTCTTCCTATCATACAGCACGCTTTCCTTCTAGCTGGAAATGTCCTCAGGTGCTCAATGCCGAAGAAAGGTAAAAAGCGATTCCAAATAACTACCGTCCATCTGCCTTAGTTTCCATAATGTACAAAGTCATGGAGAAACTGATCAACGAACAGCTATTTATATATCTCGAATCGGCAGGTATTATAAGCGATCGCAAGCACAAATCTCCTGACTTACGTGACCTACTTGTGAACTAAAGCCATCGAGAGCTACGCCAAATCTCGTACAGTGGCTCGCGACACCAAAACATTTGATCGGGTGTAGCATGACGGATTGTTAAGCAAAATGACAGCTTATGAATTATCACCAGCACTACTTCTATGGCTTTCCAATTTCTTAAGGGATCGAAGTATCCGAGATGGTATAGATGAACATCTCTCGTAGGAATTTCCTCAATGGTGTATATTATCTCCCACACTGTTCCTGCTTTATATAAACGACCTGTTGGATAAGGCAGACAAATCCATGTATAGCTTTGCAGACGACAGCAGTCTTATATTCTCATTCATATCGCGCTACTCGTTCCCAACGTGAGCGAGAAAATTAGATTGGGTTAGTTTAGGTATAGGATTCTCCTTTTGTATATGTGCCGATCATAAAAAATACTCAATATCATATCATACAAAAATTTGTAGCAACTGTGAAATATATTTATTGATTTTATTTTAAAATGTAACTTATGTTTTCCTTGTTGACAGACGTCTCTAGAAGACTGTTGGTATCGCCTAACATGAATGGTAATTCTAGCAGGTGCAAGCTTCTTATAAGACTTAAAGAATAGATTTAAATAAAACAATGGACGATCTGATCAGTTACTTGTTTGTTTTGTTGTGATGTAAGATTAGTGAACATTGTAAATTTCACTAATGAGAACGTTGGGGCATTATAAATTAAACTTCTTTAATACTTTTGGCGTTTACTTGTGTGTGATCATATTTCAATTAAAATGTATTAATCAAATTTGTCACGCGTACAGGGTGGTCATCCATTTTTAAATAAAAGTTGCGTTTTTTTGGTTTTAATATTATTGAGAACAAAATCCAAAATAGCCCTTAGATGTACTTTTTTCTGGAGAAATCGAAAACGCTATCCAAAAAACAATTGAAATTAAAATAAAGTAGTTATGACCTATACATTGCAATTTTTCAATGAAACATACTGTCTTTTATTTAATATTTGGAAACTTAGTATTTTTGTGTGACTAAAAGTTTTTAAAACCTTAATATTGAAAATGTAAATAACAAAAACGAATAAACCCATGGGTAGGTATAAGTAACGCGTGTGAATTTAGGATGCTGGTATTAATATTTATTTACCTTT
>MU184879.1:52506-129917 GCA_016904865.1 Pissodes strobi
TTATAATGATATATGTATATTGTATATTTGCAAATTATTACAATTCCCACAATCTTTTTATTTTTCCTGTACTGATAAATTAAGACAAAATTTGATAGAAATCGCAATTGTTGGAACGGTTGGTTGCTATGGAAATGTATATGTCCATAATAATTATAGTTTGACAACTTATGTCAAACGTTTTATTCCCATGGAGACTAATCACTTTGCTGCCTAGGCAGCAAAGTACTTACTTTGCTGCCTGGACAGGAAAAGTAATACTTTGCTGATTGATATGTGTCTGCAAAATTGATATTTGCTGTCAATCGGAAAAAAACAATTAATTCTTAAATTATTTATGAGGGGGTGGTAATTAGCTACCAGGTTAAGAGATGATAGAGTATAACCTGGGAGCAAAAACAAAGGTTTAGATTAAAATATGCAGATTTATACATTTAATTGCCTGAAATGTCATTGAAGACGGTTTGAATCTAGCAAAATGGGCTAGAATTGCAAAATGTGGACATTTTTGGTAATTAGAGGCAGTATATGGTGAGTTTTATGGTAGATTTTAAGGTAGTTTTACTTTTAGCATATCGATGCATATAGTTTTTGTGGTAAGTAGGTAGATTTATTTGCCTGAAATGTCATTTAAAGCGAATTGAAGATGGGAAAAACGGGCCATTATCAGAGAATCTGGAAATTTTTCTAGCGATAAGCAGCGGTTTCTGCCGATTTTTTAGGAGATTTCAGGGAAAAAATTTACTTTAAGCATCGATGTTATGTCAAGTAATATAGGACACAAAAAAAATTGTACTTCATAATATTAATCTCGCCTTGTTCAAGGTTTCACTTCTGTCATGAAGTCTTAAGCACAAACCGTTTTTATGCATTTGCACAACTATGCAAATGCATATGCGAGCTCACATGTTTCAATAATGATATTACATATTATATAAGAAGTGATGGTTAAAGTTCAAGCCTTTGTCACTGGTGCGCGCAACAGTTCACCCAAGAACGTTAAAATTTAACGTTCTTGCTTCCCACCCAGCAGGTGCACATAGCGAATACAAACCGATTCAATGGGTGTGATTCAAAATGGTGCAAAGCAAGAACAAGCACAAAACATAAGAATTCAAAAAACCATTGTTTGCTTTCTTTGAATTTTAGTTCTGAGTAACTGTCAACTTTATTAAGGGTTAGGAATTGTAAGTACGCTAATTATCGAAAGTTTCTATAATTTGATTATTATACATAAAACTGGCGATACAAATGTTATAAATGTTTAAAGGACCATTTTACAAATGATATTCTCAATATTTTTTCAAATCAGTATTAACTTTTAAATTAGGCATTGTCTGATACACCAGACCTAAAGACATTAAAAATTCGAGCAAAAAAGCTTTATGAGGTTTCTAATGAACACTTTAGCTTTAAATAGACAAATTTTAAATCTTTCTTATGCAACGCATGAGGAATTGATGATAGAAAAGTTTCTTTTTAGCTGTAGATATGTTTTTGGCAGCTAGTGAATTGAATAATTGAATTGAATTTTAATAAGCTTTATGACGTTGCATTATCAGGAAAAATTTAAATCCTTTTTTTTTCACGTATCTACTTTTGTGATGCTCATTCATTAATTTGTGTTTGAAATCACACACAATGAAATAATTTATTTTCTTGGTCACATGATAGAAGTTCAAATCGATTCTTAGGTTATCGAACGCGAAGCAATAATTCGTAAAAAAATTGATAACCCCGTAATAAAGACACATCAAATCTCACAAGTTTCAAACCTTTCGTTGCTGACTGGTTTTAAGGCTCATGCGAAAACTTTGTTATTCATTTCTATCTTCGAAGATGTGATGCGTTATTTACCTTACCTAAATTCTGGTCCCATTTTTCTCGATGCTGCATGCGCCTCATTACAAATGATAAACAACAGCGTCACGCAGTAAAAAGCTATAAAAAATAGTCCCGCTTCTTTGAAAGACAATCCATAATCAAGTATTTCTGTTACACATCCGTAGGTAGCTAATATGGTAGTTAGGAGTACCAGCAGACAGTACAGGGCATACATGCCACTGTAAGCTCGACCTGAAGATCATAAATTACAAGTATAGTTTGTTTTGCTAAGAAGATGTATATTATTCGTATTGCGTAAGAGGTTGGCTACTTTGAACATTTTTATAGTTCCTTTTATCAAATGCTTTTTATACTCAAAAATAAAATATTATTAAGTTAATATGTTTAAGTTCATATAGAATATAGATTAACTAGTAATTGAATAAAATCTTAAACACTGTGTATTAATAACCATTTCAAGCAGAAGTTAAAATCGGGAAACAAAGTGTCGATCCTAATTCCAGTTGTAATAAAAATTGGACAACAAGACACAAAGCACAAACAAACTTGGCGAACCCTTCCTGCAGTAATACTGACGGGAATAATCCGCCTACACGGTAATTGTCGAAAAAATTAAGCAATTTTGATGACATTTTCTGGACATCTAGATACCCTTCCATAGTTTTCCGAATGCTATAGATATTGGGGAGAATCGAAAAATGACGAGCATTTTTTTCAGGCGTGTATATTTTCGAAAAAGGAGTTAATTTGGGTTGTTCTATAGCGCCGAAAAAGTCGCGACGATCAAAAATAATGAAAGAAAGTTCGTTGGGAAATGTCTAGGAGAAAAACTTTCTAAATGCCTTCCTGTTTCGAAAATGTCGGGAAAATGAGCTTTTCAACGAAAATGTAAAAAATTCGATTTCTAGGTCAAAAAGTAAAGATTTTAATTTTTTCTCTCGAAAAGTAATAGAAAATCTCATTTTGGTGATACTTTCTATACAGGGTGAGCTAGTTGAACATTTCGACATGAGTAGAATACACCAAAAAATCGCATCTATCCGTTTGAAATGGCACGTTGGTGATTTTTTTTAATTTGCAGTCTGAAAATTTTAATTTAAGCGTACGTGCCAACCAACCCATACCTGTTTACAAAAAATCGATATCAGATTCGTAAATCTTGTGGACTCTGCTATAAAAAAGCTTTATAACAATTTTTCGTACGAGATCGCTAAGTACGAGAAAATCGAGGTTAAATTGAAACATGCTGAAAATCACAATAAATTTCTAAAGCCCGTTTTACAGTTCGCAATTCTTCTTGCAATAATATTGCTACGCCGCTAGACATTGCCTGCAACTTTTATCACGAAACTTTTACAGCCCACATAACATTAAAAGCACATTCACATTCTTAACATATTCCCCTAAAGTGCGAAAAGGAATATTCTTTATAGTAGATTTATGTCACGTGCTACGAACACCTTCTTAAAGATCATTCCATATCGGATATGCAAAGAACGTTCTTAGGAAATATTCTCGAAGATTACGTGCCAAGAATATACTTTGAAGCATATTCCTATAACGAATATTCTTATCACCTGAATGAAATATAATAAAAAACAGGTGTTCTATGTTTTCTGAAAGATTTCTTAAAGATCATTCCACATCGGATATGCGAAGAACGTACTTAGGAAATATTCTCGAAGATTACGTGCCAAGAATATACTTTGAAGCATATTCCTATAATGAATATTCTTATCACCTGAATGAAATATAACAAAAATCAGGTGTTCTATGTTTTCTGGAAAGATTACATTTTGTCTTTCCTACTCATCAAATCAAATAAATCATTTTCACTTATTCGTACCGGTGTGGTTAATTATGGGCATTTTGCAACTGTTCGAATTTCGAATATAAATATACCTCTATAAAAAAGGCCCCATTATACTGGACCTATACAATACATATTGTATAATCATTCCGACGTAATGAGTGTCTAGTTTTTAATGGCCTTTATATGGTCTTATTAAGACGAGTATTTAATTTATATCACATTATAAGGAGAAGCATCTAGCTGTTACGCTATATCGCAACAGCCCTCGTGGCCGAGAGGTCTAGATGGTTAGATCTCAATTCGGCGGCTATGGGCGCGACGCGGCGGCGCGGCGGCCCGGGTTCAAACCCCGTTGTTTTTTTTTATTTTATGAAAAATATACCTTTTGAGGACATGACAGGCATTTTTTGCAATAATGTAATGCGCACATTCTTAGTAAGTTGTACATCATATGCATAGCACATATATGGGCACCTGATACTGGAGTCCTGTAATATATTCTTAGCATATGCTATGCCGATCCTAAATGCTTTTTAGGGAGATTCTTAGCATATCTTCATGCCGCAAGAGAATATTATTAACAGGTGCTAAGCATGCAAAAATGTTATGTGGGAGTTGCCAATTTCTATTTGCAATTGCAATACTTCAGTTCACTACCAACCTTAAAAAATAAACTATAATTTGATTTTATATTTGTGTTTATAAACTTCTTAGTTTTATGTAATAAAAATGGATAGAAGCGTTAGATCAAAGACCATTAGCAATCAACATGGCATTATAAAGGCAACCTAAAGTGCGATACAACAAATTTTACAATTTACAGCTAAAGTCCAAATCGAAAGCAAAATCAAAATAACAACGAAACGCAAGTATAATCGAGGCCTTCGGAACAATCAATAGGAAATAGGAAAAAAGAAATAGCCAATAGACAAAATATAAACGTTAACGTCAATAAGCGCGTCCTTTTGGTAACTTTGGTCAGTTGGTAACAAAAGGTCCCCAAATTTTTCCCCCAGAATTGCACAAAACTTGCAATAAAAATCGAACCGGACCGATTTTGTGCAATGTCTTGAACTGGCAAGAGACTTGCATGAAATTTCTGTATTGCACATGCTTTTGATCAAGAATGTTGCGTATTGCAAGAAGAATTGCGAACTGTAAAATGGGCTTAAAGTATTCAATATTTCGGCAATTTCGCTGAGGAGATATCTTTGTTATTGACGCATCTTCCAATATTTTGACATAACCTTTAGGTTAATTTATACAATTTTATACATTTAACTGCCTGAAATCTCATCGGCAACGTTTTGAAGCTGGAAAATGAGTCACAGTAATTTTATAGCAGATTCTGAGTAGACTTATTAGCATCAAATCTCATTTAAAACGATTTGAAGATGGGAAAATGGACGACGATCGGATAATTTGATCATGTTTCAAGCGATAAGCAGCGGTTTCTGCGAATTCTATGGGAAATTTCGAGGCAACATTTCACTATTATCGAAGTTATGATTTTTTTTTATATGCTTACATACATTCTCATGCGTTTTTCCCGTCGGTTCTGACAAACTCACAACTTTTACTATTTTGAAATAATACTAAGTATCTTTATTCCTTATTACTGTATACAATTAAAAACACTAAACTACTCTTATAAATTTACCACTAATATACTATTATGGAAGCGACCGCGCCACTTCTCTATTATTCTCGGCCTGGCCGCAATAAACATAGGGAATCCTAAAATAACAGACCGTCAGGAATGTTCTCGATGTGTGATGATTCATGAGGAAATAACGTAGACGCGGCAACTTAGTTGTATAGGGTAGTCCAAAAACATACAGATGGCCGCTACCATACATCCATACTTCAAATGAAAATTAAGTAGCTTTAAGTATATAAATTTTACTACCAGCCGAAGAGCAACACCTCTCACTCCATACCTTTCCAGTTTCTTAAGAAGAATCTCATCATTAACAGAATCGAAAGCCTTTGATAAGGTTACAAACATGGCCAATGTTGTGCTATCATTATTTAAGGAATTTATAACTTTAGACAGGGCTTGATATATTACTTTTATAGTTGATGTTTTTTTTCTAAAACCATTCTGTTGATCTGTCAACAAGTTATTATTTTCAATAAAATATATAAGTCGATTATAAATTATTCTTTCAAAAATCTTACTTACGTTTGACAACACCAATACTGGACGGTAACTTTTCTCATTAGACCTACTTTCCCTCTTGTACAAGGCGCTGACCTGGGTGTTTCAAGTCTTCCGGAAAAACACCATTCAAGAACATAAGATTAATTATGTGTTTTAAAGGCTGTGCAATCACATCTGCAGCCTCCTTTAAAGCTGACACCGGAATTAGATCCACCCCTACCGAATTTTAATTTTTTAAACCCTTTATACACCCCGTCATTTCCTCCCCACTCGCTGGACGAAAGAACACCGATGACTGACATCTGGGTATCGACTCAGCACCGCTAGCTAGTTATTTTGCTCTGGCAATTATCTTCTGGTTTTACATGAAATTTTTTTCCCGTTCTTATCCAAGTGTTTTTCCGTTTTTTTGTTGCATATTTTTTTTCAGGAAATATAACGTTAACTAGACATTTTATTTTATCAATAAACATGAAATATGAAGTATTTACCTCATCACATTCTAATATGGGTTGAAAAAAACGAAAAAACAATTGGATTGTTTTTTGAAAATACATTTATGGCTTTTGGCTGACTCTGCACACTACGGAAAAAACACCGCTGGTGCATGATGATCGGACAGAGCCGTCTCAATTACATAGGCATTAAACTCAGAGAAATTTACGAAAATATTGTCAATTATTGATATCGAGTCTCCTACCTCTCTGGTTGGAGAAAATATTGTCTGTACAAAATTATAAGCTTGTAGTAAATCAAGAAATGCGTTATTTTGTGCATTCTTTACCAATAAATTTAGGTTAAAATCCCCTGATTACCCTATGCTGTCTATACTTATTTCTAATATGTTCCAAAATGTCTTCCAATTTTTCCATAAACACTTCAGAGGATCCTAGCCCTCTCCTAAGTATACACATATTCAACACACCACTCGAGAATGATACCCCAGCACACTCAATGTTTCCTTCATCACTTCTTTGAATCAGCCAATCATCACTTTCCAATTACAGTTGCAGTTCCTCCCTTCCAAAAATACACACCCTTTATGCTGCATATCCCTTCTGGAGTATGAGGATATTAGTTTATATTTATTTATTTTTACACAGCCATCCTCGCCAGGTGCCATTCAATGCTCACAGAAGCAAAGCAAGTCAGGCTTCGTCTCCATTTCATCCAGAATAACCTCAAGCTCAAGTGTTTTATTTTTCAGGCATTGGATATTTTGATGTAAAACCATGATTTCTTTATAATTTATATTCTCCCTGTAACTCCCCTTTAACAGTTTTGAAGTTAATAATTGCTACTGATCCGACTGAATATAACGAATTTTTGTTTTTTCATTATTCGATACATGAGTATATGTTGGACATTTTGTGTCAAAAACAGAGTGCCCAAGATCCAAATTCATTTTATATCTGTCATTTGATAATTTGCAATTAATACATTTCTTCAAAATACTCTCAAATTCATTTGTTTCATGTTCATTCCTTGAACATTTACCACAGACTTTTTCTTTTGTACAGTTATATACTATATGTCTGTAACCATGACATTTGAAACATCTTATCACTCCAACATACTCGAACGATTGACATGCTCTCGAATCTATGTACAGCCTTCCATCTCCAGCACTTTCATACCTCCCAAATGTCTGTGCATCACACTCTACAATGGCCATATAGAACTTAATCATCTTCATTTTACTACTACTTTCAGTTGACTGTCACCAAATATATGGCTATTTTGTTGTTTCAGCCTCTCTATGAGCACCTCCTCTGCATATTGTGTCTCCATATCAACAATTTTAATGCATGGATTCTTTTTTACCAGAACCGATGCAGAGTAATTCTTTCCTATCTTCAGTTCAAGATTTCTTTTTAATTTAACTGCGTCCCAGTCATCGCGACATTTTATCACTACTGCCCCGTCTTTGGCGTCTATATCATTCCTCTTATACCTATTCCCAGACGTGCTGGCTCCACATGCTGATCTATTATATTGCTCCGTTATCTCCATTTTTACTTTTACCAAGTATATCCTGATTTATTTTCAACTTTCTTTCTTCTATTGCTTTCCAACAACTTTCTGATTTTTCTTCAGCAGCTTTAGCACTCTTTTTGATACTTCTACATTGGATATCATCTTCAGATTCTGTTTGACTACATCAAAACAATCCTCACAGAACCACAATAAATTTGGAATATCACAAATTGATTTAGCAACCGGGTCTTTCATTTTTATACACATATTGTGGAAGCGTTCATTACAAAAACCACATACCGTTGACCTGCTGTTGATAATTGTTCAGCAAACAGCAATAATCATTTAAAACCGTAAGGTCACAATTACCGCAAATAGAGGGGGTAATTTTTCGTAGTTTTCGTATTTTTTTATAGTTGGTAATTTTTTGGAATTGGCTCTTATTTATTGGAATCTTGGTAGTTTCATGAGTTTTGTCTATTTTTTAAACGTCCAGTAACCGTAATTAAAAACAAAAGTTTAGAATCTTCTATGTATAGTAGCCATGAACCAGTCTTGACAAAACAGCTTGCTTACTTAAACTTCTTATTTGCTGTATATAATAGTCAAGGGGAAAACTTCTATTATTTAGAAAAATAGTCTCCGAGCTTCCGGAAACTAAGAAGAAAATATCTGAGTAGAAAAATAATTAATTCTAACGTTTGATGAAAAATTTACATCATTGCAACAACATTGTATGTTTAGGTTTGCGCCTTAGGACAGAGCAGCCCTATTAAAAATAGCATAACTAGTAAAATATGTTTAGTAATTTTGATAAAATTGTTATTATATTTGTTTGAACTACATTTTTCTTTGTTTTATGAAATTCCAGTCATATTTTAAAAATTTTGTAAAGAAACGGTTGGAAATTCTGTAGCGTTTTTAGGAAAATGTATCAATTTTTTATCAATAATTGTCACTTGAATTACGATGTAGAAAAGCAATCTGGATAATCTGGATCACCGCAGAGATATGGCAGAGATGTACCTATTTTACAGATACTTTCACGGCAGATGTTCCCAGGATTTGGCCCACCTCATCCCGCCCCTGGCAACGCCTGTCAGACAGCCACGACAGACGGCAAGAGCGCACCAGTTCGACGTAAAACTCAATTAACTCACTTATTATTTTAGATAATTTGTTCATATGTGCATCAAAGTATCCCTATTATTTTATATCAGAGAAATAATTTTAAAATTTCAAATGAAGAAACCTAGTCATTGTATAAATAAAAATTGAAATGGCCGTTCATGTTATTATTTCGTTTCTAAAACTAGATAAAAAAAACCATTCTAGTTGGCTGAAATTATATGAGAAAGCTCTGTTAGCTCTCATCGGTAAACTTCGAATAGATTAATAGAATAAAGAAAAAAACCTTGTATTACATAAATTCTCTATCCACCCGGATGACTTACCAAGCTGTTGCATCATATGCGACAGATCCACCCACATTTCTCTGTATTCAGCTAATTTCTGTGCTGAATCTTTCGTTTGCAACGCCGTATGCAAATTTTCAGCTAACCATCCAGCCACCCTGCCTTTAGCTGAGCAGTTAATATACCATAAACTGCAAAGACAATTTAGCATTGCTAAAATGTGGTAGTAGCCAAATGTATGCCATAGAAGCATATCTGGTTGAAGGTAGTGCTGTGCTAACATAATTAGAATTCCCACTACCCAGGATACAACGCATAGTGAATATGTTGTTAGGGAGAGATTGTGAAATATAATCGTAGTTCCAGTCATCTTGAAGTATTTCAGCTACAAAAGAATTATGTTTATTAGCTTATATAAATAATGAAATTAATAGGATGGTTTGAACCGAAAACAGACGTGATATATTATAAATCCCTGAGCTGAAAAGGCTGCAAGCTCAGCAGTTGTGGTCGAAGTGCCTCTGCCCTCAAACAAGAGTGGGACTTCTCGGCTCGAGGCCGTAATGGATTCTGACTCCGGTAGTAAAATCGGTTGTAAAACCCCTGTAATGGCTTCTGGCCCGGGTAGTGAAACCCTGTAATAACCCAATACTAATTAGACCGTACCCCTACTTCAATGAAGAAATTATTGCCCTCTGGTATATATATTTTATATAAAACAAATCACCCCAAAAATTATCAATGAATTTTCAGTAACCATCAGCAAATAAAATAAATACAAGAGGTGCAAATACCTTGAATATAAAAAGATATAGGTTTGAACCACCCCTAAATAATATAAACTTCCCCATATGTTCAAAACTAAATTTACCTTAGGTAAAATATCCTATAGAATGCAATGTGGTCGATGTAAGAACAAAATTAACACAGATAAAAGCAATTAAATCAAAAAAATTAGACAAAAAAACCTTTAGCAATATTTACCTCTATGAGTTATAAGGGTGGCCTGGAGGTTCAACTGCCTCGTTTTCATAAGATCGGTAAGCCTCTAGAAATAATGGAAAATAACCTATAGCGTCATGGTCCACCATGTGCCGACCGGCAGTAAAAAAATAAATTCCAGAAAAAATCTTACCTCGTGCAGTACAAATATCCCGATAAATCGGTTGTGTCAAGCACTAATTAGGGACTCAATCCCAGATTCCCCAGAAGGGTAGTACTAAACAAAATACAAAATGGTTGAGTCACCTAGCACTGCACTACGGCAAAATGCTTCCTCTCTTCCCAGTAGGTATTTCTAGAAGAACGAGATCATCGGTTTCAATCTATTTGCCTTTTCCACTTCCGCGAAATTAGAGAACAAACGTCAGTTCAGAAAAATATGGTAGTGCCGACAGCACTTGTCGAAATGAAGAAATAGTCGATACGAGGAATACTTCTAAGATAATAAACGAGAACTAAGCATTGTAAAATGACTGCGGAAGCAACAACTAATGAGCTAAAATAAATTTTTTCCATAAATAATAGGAAACATTCCGAAACAAAATAATAAATCTGTAAAAATCCCAATCGACCACGGGGAAATTTGTCAGGGATAGGCCCTAAATCCCTAGAGCACTATGAGAAGAACAAACAACAAGCAATCCATGCAGAAATCTTAAAAGAAAATAGGCAACAGGTAATAGTTCTTACTGTTGAAGAGAAAGAAAAATGTAATAACTAACAATTAATCTCGAATTAACAGGTAAACAAGAAAGCAGCAGGAGTATCTCAAACCAAATCCATGACCCCAACAAGTTAAAGCCATATCAGCCTGAGATTAGAAGTGAAATATTGAAACCGAAACTAGTATATGAATTTGTCCGACCTAACGAGGATCAAAGGTAGGTTGCTAACTCAGTTCCTAAATACAGAACTGCAAGTAAACATAATTATTGTAATATATCTAAGCAAAGTTAAACTATAAACATAATACATATTATGTAATACTTATCGTATGTATATTAAAATTAATTAATGTTAATAAATGCTGCAACGGGAATTCCGCTAAACTTATTAACAACAAATCAAATAAATGAGTTTATAATTAATTGACCGAACGGGGTTAATACTCAATAATTGTTACCACAAAATATAGAATTTTTGTTGCTAAATGCAGCATATAAAATAAAATGTATAATTTTTTATAGTGGCAAAATCACACTGTTACAGTTTTTACAAAAACTTATTTTTTTCGAAAACGAATATAAAGTGGTTTTTTAAAGAGGAATGATCAAAAAAATAAGGCTCTTTCTATTTTTAGTTAATCTGTTTGTTTTTAATTATTAGATAAACTTTGTCGGTTTCTTATTAGTACTTCAATAATCCATTAACCAGTAGGTCATTTAATTTTAACGCATGATTCATTTAAAAATAATAAAAATATATATATTAAAAACAATATTGAAACCAAACTAAATTATTTAGGAAAACATATCGAAGAAGAAATTAAGAATTTGTGGTGTTTACAATTTCACGAAGGTACTTAAACAAAACAAAAAAAATTGCAACTATCAGATGTTTAAATAATATTTCAAGAAATAATTGAATAAACACGTTTTACAAACATTACTGCATACATTTAAAAACATTTTGTTTTTATTTTAGTATCACTAACATTTCATTTCCAATACCTGAAATTTAGTCCACATGTTCTTAAACCTAGCCACTTCATTTCCATTAGTCCAAGCTCCAATGGGCAATAAAAAATGCGGAATCAAAATACTCAGGAAAATAACTCCATATATGCACTCATCAAACCGTTTTCCAGGTTTGAGGATCAGTAAAAGTCGTTCCTTAAACACAATGCTTACAAAAACAGTTTCTGCTGTATAAATAAAATAAGCCCAGCATGTGACTGGTGAATGCCATCTAAAATACAAACTAAAATTTAGCAGTGTGTAAGTAAGTCATAAAAATTATTTTAGAACTGTTTTGCTTCAATGTTTAATTTCCAGAAATATACATTACTAGAAATAGATACCAGATTCTCCCAGAAAAAAAAGCAAACTAATATTTAAAACTTATTTAAATAGTTTCTACATTATCCGGTTAAATAATAAGCACTAAGCAACAGAAATTGTCAAATATCTCAAATTTTTAACCTATGCTTTTATTTTAGACCACGAAATTCATATACCAAATAATTTGTATTACTGCAGTTTTATAAATACAACCTTGAGCCGCGAAAGTATTAAGAGCTGAAAATTGAGTATAGGTTTCAAATATCTCATATACTCAATACTGGTTGGTCCTGGATCGTTATTCTGAGAAGGGGTTGTACTTGAAGAGTAGATTCAAAAATCCACTCAGGAAGGGGCGAAAAAATTTGAAAAAGAATTTGAATCAAAATATTATAGCAGGAAGGTGGCACACATACCGCTCGTCGAGTGCCACAGGATCTCTCTTTAGTGTGTGTGCCACTGCCCTAAAAAATCAAGAGAGTACACAATTCAAATATTATATAGATTTGCAAAACAAAGTTAGGTCTAAAGTACATTTTTGTTATAAAATTTCATAATATTCAATATACACGGAATAAAAATATAAATGAAAAGTTCAAAGCATGGCACGTACTCTTAAGGTGGTGCAGTATTTTGTGGTGCATGTACCTAGCTGATTGTATTTTTTTGTTTGAAGCAACGTAGTTTAGTGTGCTAGTTAATGTATTTGCAAAACAATTAATATTTTCTACGTTTTTAAATTTGTGTTTCCCTTTCTTCAATTACGTGATGTAGAACATATTGATATATTTAAAATAAATAAGATTTTGTTAAAATTAAATTTAATTGTTTCCGAAATGCCAACTGCACTTGTAAATTAGGCAACAATTTGTCTAATAAACATGAATCCTCCGCAACAATATAAAACATATCTATATCATAAAAACAGGCGTAAATATTTTCAGGCTTCATCAAAATATGAATTATTATTTTTGATCTAACAATTAAATCTTCCAAATTTTTTAATTTGAAATTATGACAGGGTTAAAATTATATCTAAATTAGAATTAGTTTTACATTTATTAACTATAAAAACTTATTTCCATCCGATCCTGCTTGAATCGAAAAAAAAAAACAATTTCATATTACTTTAAGGAATTAGTTTTTATTTAACGGAGATATATGTTCATCTCTTAATATTTTACTTAATATCTATAGTTCAGTTTCTTAAATTGCTATGCTATTTCTCTTTGTTCTTCAAATATTTCCTATGACAACGATTGTTAATACAATTGGAACCATAGTAATTATTCTAGGAATAATGTTATTCGGGCTTTGAGAAACTGGCATTAAGACAGATAATATGACAATAAAATGTATATGTTTGACAATAAAGCCAGAGTACAAATAATTAAAGCTTCTGAAGTTATAGATAACGGTATGCTAAAGGTGGAAAACACAGGCAGGCAACAATATAAAAAGTATAACAACGGTATGTGAGAGAAGTCACAAAAAACATTACTTTTTATTGCTTAGATTCCCTTTAACTTTATATCTAAAAAACTTAAGTTGTAATAGAAGATAGTGCTCGGTAGTCAGTTGACTAGTTCTCAATGCGAACCTAACATTCTTTCTACCTGAAATTCACTCTCGCTTAAAAATCTAATTTAGTTGTTTCTTATTTTATTTCGCGAGTTGATCGGCGACAGAGTGAGTTCGTAGTTCGTAGAGAGTCTCAAGTAGCCGGTAGAAATGAGATTGCGAGCTCAGAAAAGCAACCTCCGTCGTTGACACTGATTGATTGAATGATATGAAATTGTACTTGATAAAATTGAAGTTATAATTTTGAAATTAAATAGAAAGTGAAGCGGCTTGCCATCTTATCAGAATTCAGTAAACCGTTTCGTTAATTGTAAATTTGTAAAGTAGACCTTAGGATAACATTGTTAAAATTGATGGGGGAGCTCTGCACTCAAGTACATTGAGACCAACAGATTAATTAGTGATAACCAATACGGCTTTTGCAAAGAGAGATCGACAGGAGATATACTGGCCTATGTCACTCACATATGGAGTAGGGCAATTGAGAACCACGGAGAATCTCAAGTGATTGCGTTGGATATTTCGAAGGCATTCGACAGAGTTTGGCATAACGGATTGCTCAACAACCTGCCGTCGTTCGGACTGCCAGTTGTAGTTGGCTTGCCAGTTTTCTTAAGAACAGATCTCTGCACGTTGCAGTTGATGGACACATCTCAGACACATTCACCGTTAACGCGGGCATGCCTCAGGGCGCAATACTTTCACCAACTCTGTTCCTCATCTATATTAATGTCCTGCTGACCGAAACCAATAATCATGTTTACAGTTTTGCAGATGACACTTGACAGTACCCTTGTCTCTCAATTTAGATCGGAGGAACCTTTACCAGCGACTGAGACATATTACCGCAGACAGGAGCAGATCAGAGCAATTAATCAAGATCTGGAGATGGTTCGAACTTGGGGCGACAAACATTTGATCCAATTCAATGCACCAAAAACCCAAGCCGCCACGTTTACCAAGAAACCCAATACGGCGGTTCTGACATCATTATGGCAGGATCGACCATTCCTACATCCTCGTCAATTGGACTACTGGATATCTCGGTCAACAGCAATATGTCCTGGCATGACCACGTTGCTAACATCGCCAAATCAGCAAAAATCAACAAAAAACTGTATACACCGCAGCAGCTGCTCTTGCTCTATAAAGCGCAAATAAGACGTTGCTTAGAACATTGCTCACACATCTGAGGTGCAGATGCCGCACCGAAGCACACCCTAAAGCTGGATTCCATTCAGAAGAGAACTCTGCGTCTCGTCCGCGACTCGGAGTCGACCCGGGATCTGGATAGCCTGGAACACCGCAGACAAGTGGCTGAGATATCCCTGCTTTACAGATATCTTCCCAGGATTTGGCTCACCTCATCCCGCACCCAGCAACTCCTGTCAGACAGTCAAGACAGACGGCAAGAGCGCGCCCGTTCGTTGCTCAATTGGAAACACCTAAAACATCGCTTTACAATGACTCCTTTGGCTGGCGCACTGCATAGCTGTGAAACTCACTCTCAGGACATATGTTTCCCCCAAATTACAAGCTACAGCTACTTAAGAACCGTGTCAATCAACATCTTCGCACACACACCGCTCGTCGAGTGCCATCGGATCTCCCTTTAGTGAGTGTGTTATTGCCATAAAAAAGTTACATATTACACACAATAACTTAGTCAGATTTATTTACGTCTCAAATCTGCAAGTGCCTCATGGCTTATGATTTCAAGATGGATTACCCCGAATAATGACGTCCAACAATCATGCTCGTGTACTTAGTGAAAGGATATGATTAGCTTGACTTACGTGTATATGACTATATATAATAGAGTAAAAAGAAGCATACCTGAATATAGTCTTTCCTTTCAATCGTTCAATGGGCATAACTCCCATAATTTGAAAGAGAACCAAGAGGCTTTTTGTGGTCTGATAGAAATTGTCAAATTGGTCGAGTTTTTCATATAGTTCCTCGTCTGGTTCATACTTAGATCTATGCGAGTCTGGTGTAACGATTCTGATAGCATCACTTTTTTTTCTGAGAATATTAGCATCATCTCTTGAATAAAGTCCAAGATGCAGCGGCGAAAGATTTGTCTCTACCATATTTGATCAGTTTCCAGCTGAAACACATTAAATATACTTTAAGAAACCGGTGCAAATAAATCTGCATTTCAACGTTCTATTCTTCCTGCCAATTGATTCAAATATTTGCTCAATTTGTTTCGCGCATCACCTTTCAACTTTAGCTTTAAATGAATTATTATTTGTATGATATTCTGTAAATACGGAGGTTCTGAATTAAAATCCTGGCACTGTTAGTAATTATAGAATACTATTCCGATTTTTAAAAATTTATGGTAAAAAGTGGTGATATGCAAAAATTTAAATATCTCCTTTTCATTAAAAATGTCTAAAAAATTTAACAATTTTAGTTTCTAAATCATAAAATCTTATCAGTTTGAGAAGATATATATTTTTTAAAATTAAACCGCAGTAATATGTGTATGACACTGGTAAAATGATAATATAATTTCTTAAAAGACTAATGAAAAATTTCCTCAGATTTCAACTTGACTACCCAAACTAACCCAGTATATTAAAAACAGAGTCGCTTAGGATCTATGTTTATACGAAATTTTTATCTTAAACTTTAATAAAGAATAATACCTTGAAGTTTGGCCAGATATTACATTTCATACAAAAATACTTTTTTCCATGATGTCCGATCTGTAAAATCTCAAGCTTAACGAAGATAAACCATCAGCTTATGTTTATATCAATACATCGCTTTTTAAATCCCGCAACTTGCCATATATGTGCATACTTACCTTACATTAATAAAATTAATTAAACGAGTCTTATTTGATTACAAATGATCAGTCTTGATCGACTACCGCATTTAACCAGAGAAAAATATTATGTCGGCATAAGTCTTCATTTTCTCTAATTGCAACTTTCTTAGAAATTGTTTTTACCGTACTTAATCAATCGGTACGCTTTATGAATACGTAAAGACCTACTCACAACCGCTCATGGGCGTTGTAGTAGAAATTAACCAGCCGTAAAAATAGTAATAAATATTATTTGTAAGTGGAAGCAAGGGACAACAATCAGCTATAGAATAGAAACTTAAATGAAAGATATAAAATAAATGAAGCACAATCTTAACACGCACGGATTTTTCTCGAACCATGTAGGCCTGATCATGAACGATGATTACACGAGTTGTGATCATTGCTCCCGATGATAACGCGTGTCGAGTACTCAGATTTTCGTTTCATGTTGTGGTGCAAAGTTGTGACTTCGTGTTAGATGACAACGGTTTCCAACAGCCAATATTGTCGGAAATATTTAGCTATAAATGAAAAGAGTGGCACACTCAGGATTTATGGGTATTTCTGGAGGAAATAGGGTTTGCGTTAAGATATATTTTATTGTAAGCACTACGGCAATATCGCAAATTATTTAACTTTTATAACCATCGGTCCCATTTATGCAGTAAATTGGTAATAATATGTTCCTAAAAAATGTATCTATAAGTACAAGTTGTGACTGAATTAGTGGCCATGACAGCAGTAACTGTGTAACCCTACGAATCGAGTTTTCGATATATTTTCCAGGTTGTACAAATAACAAACTTAAAACCTAAACTTTCCTTGTGAGAGATAAGTTAACCATCTGTAAAATGGAGTTACTTTATAGAATCACGTCCACTAAGATTTAACTTGAAAGGATACTAAATCAGCTTTCTTGGACAAAGTTTATTGAAATATTTAAATCAATGAGCCAACGTTTCGGTACTGCTCAGTACCATCTTCAGGGCCAGATTATTCCAATTCAGTACCGAATCGCTTGGCTTGCGATCGAGTGAAATTGTTCTCTCTGTTATTGTTTGTATGCGTGGTTTTTGTAAATATGTAAAGTATGTCGTTTGCTGAATTACCGTTGGTAACTAAATTGGAATAATCTGGCTCTGAAGATGGTACTGAGCAGTACCGAAACGTTGGCTCATTGATTTAAATATTTCAATAAACTTTGTCCAAGAAAGCTGATTTAGTATCCTTTCAAATGTAAAATGGAGGTTTTGACAAAAAAAGGATTAACAATAGAAATTGTTGCAATAGCAAGGTTTGGGGTAGTGGCGTGTCCAGGAAATGGTTCTTAAGAGAGCGGCAATCAATTTGCTGGGTTTGATTGAGCTGATGTAATAGGCTAACGATCATCTACCACTTCAATCAGTATCTCAGAATTGGTCATTGTTTGCTTGCATAAGACAAAATTTTGGAATGCTTTTATAGTATTTTTAAAGTCAGTTTAAATTGGGCGATATATCGGGTATGATCAACTTACTGATATTTCAGATTCAAACTAGTAACACATTGTAATAGTGATCACCCCTCGTATATTATTATATTCACAGCGTCCTCTATAACGCTGAATAGAAAGAGCTATGTTATATTATTTGGCGGGATATCCCATTTGATTGGCTACTGCTAAATTTCAAACAATGTTATAGTTTCCGTCTTCGTCTCGCCGTGTCAGACCGTATATAATCGCACTCGCTCGCACTCGCTGTAGGGTCAACGTGGACATATTATATGGGCGGGACTATCACGTTTGATTTACGTTTCAATTGGTTATAGTTTTCGTCTTGCAGCGATTCCAGTCTACAGTAGCCAATAGCGGAATATGCAGTAGCTTAAGCCCAAATAATGCCGAATGATCGATTATAAATATTATCCAAGAATCGTTATTATAATTGTAGTGTCTCGTTCTGGAAAAGTACCCGTCTTGATGTACTAGCAACGGTTCGGTTAAATAAAAGGCCAATAACAAATTTAACACTTTATTATAGTAGCATAATTTAAGCACATGCGTTGGACATAAAAAACAACTACGATCTTTTTGGAAATACGGCCGTCAAACAGGCTAAATAAAATAATAAAACCGAAAAGCCGCCGAAAACAATACCTCTGCGAACAACCTCGCACTGCCGTAACAACAATAAAACGTATCACAAATCACAAAGTTCTAGCGGCTATACCCCATGGGTGAACAAGTGCGCCGTTAAAATGAGATGGACGCCTTCGGCGTACTGAAAGACGCAAAACCAAACAATGTACCAAACCAAACAATGTGCTAAACTAAACCACAACTCCCTTGTTTTGAGGGTTGTTATGAACTAAATTTTAAAAAATAGCAACATAACCTTTAAAAAAAGTTGGTCGCCGCCAGAAATCGAACCGTAACCATTAGGTTACATAAGCACCGCGCTTACCGCACAGCTATTCTCGATGGAAGATTTGCCTGACATCTCGACCGCATGCATCCGAATATTTTTATTGTTCTATTTTTAGAAATAGGAAGATAGCAAATCGGCGACTGTCGCTTTGTGCGATGCGACCGAGGTGAAAGGACTATATTATTTAAGGAAATACTGAATGGCTTTAACAATAATAGTGTTATTGTCACGAAATGCGCCTAGATACGCCCGTCTTTCTTTGACCTCGTTTCGTTTCTAGAATTCGGTCTGGCTGTAAATTGCATCTTATTTAATTCTAGGCATTCGAGTAATATCTTGAATTATTGTAGAAAATTCTAGGCTACATATATTCGAATATATAAACGAGCACCACGCGAGTTTGGTATAGTATATAATTTGACATTGTTAAGAAACAGTAATTAAGAGATTAGAAAAGTAACAGTATACAACAGTAATATCGTCACAATATTATTAATGCAATAATAATCCTTATAGCAGTATGGCTTTTTGGAGACCATTTGAAGATCTCATCGAAGATAAAGAGAATGTTAATCCTGTATCTAGTTCTTCGGAGTATAATCCAGAATTTAAAAGCAAAGATTTACATGTGCAGTGCCAGCGCCTAATTCTAAATATATATGAGTGCGTTAAAAAAAAATAACAAAGTTTGGATAAACACATTATTATAAAAATGAATGAACTTACCAAATTATCAGTGTCAACAATTTATCATGTTATTAAGTAAAAAAATGTAACGTATATGTCCTAGATATCTTTGATATGTGCCGACTACAGGTTTTTTGTAGTTCAAACTGACTTTAAAAATACTATACTTTTATTACTTCGATAAAAACAATAACTACCACTTAAATAGTAACTAGGTGGCAAGTTAGCAGGTTCGAATTTAAGCTCTTTATGAGTCAACAAGGAACGAAGGGACACCTATATAAACTTTCTACAAAAGTAAAAATAATTAAAAAAAATGAATTTATTTTGCGTATTTTTTTTTTCTTAGCGTCGATAATAATTATAAATTTTTTTAAAAAAATTCGCGTGTAACACAGTACACATGTTAGACGTGAATGACTCTATACCGAAATGAGCTTAATAACAATAACCTATGAATCCAAATATACTGCGAATATATAATAGAAAATATGTTATAGGAGGGTAAAACGGGAAGGAGTCCTCTAGAAGCCCGATTTAATCTCGAGACTCGAATCTTTATTGCCAGACGAAAATTACAGTATAAAACGGGTAGGCGTCCTCTAGAAGTCCGATTCAATCGCGACTAGAACCTCTCTCTCTATCTTTCGCATGATAGGCATATACTTTACCTCTCTTGTGAGACGAAAATTCCATAAACCGTGTCATTACGCAGCCTTGAAAAATCACTCTCATGAAACCAGAGAAGTATTCAATTCAAAAATTATCAAGTTCAATATAAACTATGTTTAGGAAAAGGAAATGATACTGCTGTACGAAAAAATTATGATACCATACTCTGCAAAATCAGCCAGCTACCTCGGAATCTATTGGCCCTGAAGTCCCATTGTTATTTTTTTTTGGAGATGGAGTGAAGTCAGTGAAGAACACCTTTAGAAGATTATATATTCGCGAAGCGCTTTAATAGTTTCGTGGCGCTTTAATCATTCTCGTTTTTCATCGAATATATCTATATGCTTTCCAATAATCGTGTCTAATACAAATGTAAGCATAAGGCTAAACAATTTTGCTAAATTTATGAAAGGACATCTGTGAGATTTTGCTTCATTAAGCGCTAATGACGTTACCTTGCTGCCCGATGAGTGTCCCTCTGCAGATAATAATTTAAGCTTATTTAACCTACCCTTGTGGTAATATAGTTAATAGACCCCTTTGCTAGGACCCTATTCACAATTGTTAGAGATAATCAGTCTCTTTCAGTCAGCTTGTGACAGAATAAGAGCGACATTTTTGTGTCGCACGTAAATCAATATTACTGGATATATTCTATAACCTTTCTTTTCCACTTTGAGAGATGTATTTTAAAAAATGGAATTTGTTAATGGGCATAATTATGTTTTCCTTTACCATTCATGAAAATAGTGAATTTTTATGAAAAATATTATCCGGCTGCATTTATTTTTATAATGTTGGTTATAGTTTATAGTAATATACAATTATTACATTATCTGGTACCAGATTTGTCATGCAGTAAAAACACAAATTTAAAATAAACCTTTTCGTTTCATATTCCTTTAAGTCCATGCAATAATTTGCGACATGATTTTTCTGAAAGTAATAATTATTTTTCTGGAGTAATTTCTTGAAGAGTAAATCATATCTTACCATGAGGATTCATTTTATATTCTACCTTTTACTTTTGCAATTGTCTGAATTGAGAAAAGTGTCGGAATAGTTTCAATTATTTTTCGCAGCTTCGGAGTATTTTGTTTTTAGATATTGTGATTCGCAAGTGTATTGGAAAATTACTTAAAAATGAATAACTAATGCATTACGGAGTTCTTGTGAAAGTTAAAAATTTCGAAAATCAAAATAATTATGAGCTTAGAATTGCAGAACCAAAATTGGATACTAATTTACAGCATTTCTTTTTAAAACATATTTCATAATTTCCCTTTCAATTTTTCGATCACTCTTATACCTTTCAATATTTTTAAATATGTATAAATGTTTTGATTAGAAATATTTTAAAATAATAAGCATAATTGATATCCTTCCGCACCTTCTTCCAATTGTGAATGATTTGACTCAGTGAACTAATATTTTGAGGTTATTAATGTCAACTGTTAAAACTTATTGCATGAGCAAAATCAATTAACATGTTGAATGACGCAACACTCGTATAACAGAACAACATGATCAATTGGCAAGTTTCCTTCTTTTCTTTTGTGTCTAAAAATATGTTGTGGGCAGTGGTAGTTAGCAAATTCTGCTTGGCGAGGTGTAACTTCCCTCCAGATCTTCAGTTGAGTATTATATCTTCTGGAGGGGGAACTTGGACAGACTATCTTCGAAGTTGCCAGATGCCCAAATTTTACTCCTTAGTGATTTTAATCGGCATCTTTCTGTTTAGATGGATGATAACCTGGGGTCTACGGCAGTGTTTTTGCCGGGGGTCTCGCCAAGTAAGATACTTAAGCAGCTTCAAACATTTATTCCTACCATAATAATGGAATATCTATATTTCTGGATCAATTTTATTGAAATGAGTTATTGGAGAACAAATCAATCGATAATATGATAAACATATTGTACGACTTGCTATACTTTGCAACAGTACATTATGATAAGAAATGTGATGCTTCTAATGAAGAACATTATTTGTACAACCTAAATATTTTTAGTTAAAATATTTCAACTTTTGACACATTTCTGGTAACCAAGTTTTATAAATCCTATAGTCAGGTCAGGCGATAGAAGCCAAAATATTAACTACAGGCGAATTCGTATTCTGAGTGCGATATCTAAAGTACTTGAGAGTCTGCTATTTGAATACTTATCACGGTCTTTGGAAGGTGTTCTTATCGACCAGCAGTGTGATTTCCGGGCGGGCAGGCCTGCGGACTTTAACTTGTTATACATTGCAGGTTCCTTCTCCAGAGACATGACCTAGGCTTGACTCTATTTTATACATATTTCTAGAATGCTTTTGGACTTCGGCCTCGGTGGCTTGTGGTTGGATTGATTGAGTAGTTACTTGAAGGGCAAAATTCAGGTTGTTAACATCCTACAGACTCAGATAAATTGATATATGCTTGGTAGTACCTCTAGAATCACACCTGAATATCTCTACTGTTTAGTCTGTTTTAAACGACATATCGGAATGCTTCATCGGAATTTCTGCTTTTTGCAGAGGGTCTGAAGAATTTCTCTATCAAATGAAGATGACAATGCTGCTCTTCAGGAAGACATCGACAGCCTGGCGGTCTGGTGCTTTTGCAATGGTATGAGCCTTAACATGTAGAAGTGTCACACCATGTCCTTTTACATAACCTGAAACAATGTGCAATATACATATTATAGTATCAATGTTGAACCACTTCATGCAATAGCTATGGTGGGAGACCTGGAAATTTATTTTGACATCTCACTCACCTTTGTTCCCCACATTGCGGAAGTGGTTTTGAAAGCCCTGAAACTTTTACGACATGCTCCTCAGATTTTAGGTCGATTAATACTATAAAACTTCTGTACTGTTATTTGATTCCATCATACCTGGAGTATGCATCTTGTCTTTTGTCCTCCAACTATAATGTGTACAGAAATAAAATTGAGTAGGTTCAGCATAAATTCTTAAAGTACTCGGCTTATAATGATGAGCATTATAAGATCCTTTACACAAATAGTGCACTATATAAAAATCGGCCTTTCCCATTGGTCGATCCGCATGGCCCTCCGCTCGCTTCGCTCGTTACGGGGGCTCAAGGAAAGGAAACTAATCAGGTGCTAGCCCAATCTAACTCAAGACATACCCAAAATCAGGAAAAAAAGCTGTTTAGAAACATAATCTTCAAAAATAATAAAAAAAACAACGGGGTTCGAACCTGCGTTTTCCAGGTGAGACCCAACGATCTATACCTCTACACCACTAGAGCTCTTGATAGAAATCGATTGCATCACGCAGACATATCGTAATACGAGATGGATCGACCAATAGGAGAGGTCGATTTTTACATAGTGCACTATTTGTGTAAAGGATCTTTAAATGCTAATGATGATATCGTGGAGTCCACTGATAGTAAAATTTTGTCATGACTTGCTATGACAACGCTTGCTCACCGACGCAGTAGTAAAGACTTAGAAATATTACTTATATAATTTATTTAATAAACCAGGACGTACCGGTACTTACTCGCTCCGTTAATACTTTTTACGTTCCACACCATCGCACAAACTATGATTGTAATTCGTTTGTCACTAGGTTAAGTTCACTTACCAATAAGCTTTCTCGATTTCTTTAGCGACAGAAGTAAATTCTGCAAAGATTTATCAAGTTGCAACCTTAAGGATTGTTTTACTCCTATTCAATGATTGGTCCAATCTCATTGCTTGCTGAGAGCTATTAGCTTGGATCGCATATTCGTAATTCGCCGATATGTTAGCCTTCGCCATAGGGCCACTGTAATATAAATGTTCGATATAATACTACCGACCGTTACGTTTTGTCTTCATTTGAACACTTCATGCCTGGCCCTCCGCCCACTTTGCTCGCTCCGGGGCGCAACCAACAAAAACTAATTAAAACTAACCCAACTAACGAAGAGCATCTACATTTTTATTAAATGGGCCCTATGGCGTTCGGCTCGGCCACCAGTTTTACGGTAATGCCTATGCACATATCTAACATAATTTTCCTTTCTTTTCGTTCTTTAGCTTGTTGCTAATGTGTTTTATTTATATTATATCTTTTTTTTATGGTAGTGGCACACACACTAAAGGGAGATCCTATGGTGCTCGACGAGCGGTGTGTGTGCAAAGATGTTGATTGACACGGTTCTTGAATAGTTGTAGGTTGTAATTAGGGGGAAACAGATGTCCTAGGAGTGAGTTTCAGAGTGATGCAGTGCGCCAGTCAAAGGAGTCCTTGTAAAGCGATATTCTAGGTGTTTCCAGTTGTACGACGAACTGGTGCGCTCTTGCCGTCTGTCGTGCCTGTCTGACAGGCGTTGATGAGGCGGGCCAAATCCTGGGAAAATCTGCCGTGAAACTATCTGTAAAACAGGGACATCTAGGCCACATGTCTGCGGTGTTCCAGACTATCCAAATTCCGGGTCAACTCTGGGTCGCCGACAAGATGCACCGCTCTCTTCTGAATGGAATCCAGCAGCCTTAGGGCATGCTTTGGTGCGGCACCCCAGATATGTGAGCAATATTCTAAGCACGATCTTATTTGCGCTTTGTAGAACAAGAACAACTGCTGCGGTGTATACAGTTTTTTGTTGTGAAATAGCGCACCAAGCTTCTGAGAGGCTGATTTTGCGATGTTAGCAACGTGGTCATACCAGGACATATTGCTGTTGACCGAGACACCCAGCAGTCCGATTGACGAGGATGAAGGAATGGTCGATCCTGCCATAATGATGTCAGGGCCCGCTGTATTGGCTCTCTTGGTAGACGTGGCTGCTTGGGTCTTTGCTGCTAATTAACTGCTAGTTACTACGTATTAAGTTTACTGTACTAAGAAAAAGGGCTCTGCCCGTGAATAAATAAGTGAATGAGTAAGTAAATAGAGCTAAAACATTTTTTTGGTTATAGTTTTGCAATTTGGGTGTGAGAGAATATTGGTTTCATTGAGTTAAAAAACATTGTAAAGAAAAGCGTTTGCAAAGATTTCCCACTAGGAAGCATAGAAATCGAATATGTTCTAGAAGAAACAGATAATAAAAGATATATAGAATAATATAGTAAATATTAGGAAATTTAGGAACCGAGTTGTAAAGAACTGTAAAAAATGTTAAATTGTTTAGGAAAAAACTGATTTTTTAAATATGCCTGGATGCCTCCATTCCCAAATTAATACTTATGTTTATTATCGTTGACAGAATTTTTATAATATTTTGATTATTGAGCTGCCAATTTAGTTTCTTTATATTTTACTTTAGGGGTCACACGACATTCAACCTCTGTTAAAAATGATGCGTTTTGTGCAACAACTTGAAATTTGAGGAGCTAAAATTCCATTAGTAATTTGATAAGGAGATACGTATTATATCCGTCTTTTTAGAACGGATAGCTTCTTCGACTATCACGAATTAAGAGCATCAATTATTACTATTTTTTTTTAATATGAAACAATTTTGCACTTTTTGCAAAAATTGTTATTATTCACCTTATCCTATATTAGAACTAAAAAATTAGTTACTGTAGTTAAAATATGATCTACTTGTTATATTTTCAATATTCGTAATATTAGGGCCTTCACGTTTTCGTTGTTATTTATATAGCTAAGGCAGTAAAATTTAAGGTTTTGTAGTGTGTACCAACGACCTAAGAATTCGTTGGTGTGTACAACATTGGAATATTTTACTATTAATCTCTAGAAATTATTGTCGTCCGCTAATGTTGCCACAGACTTACATGTACTATATATATACGTTAATCTTCGTCCGTGAGATGAGCATCTTTCATGCCATTCATGTTTCCTAGATAAGAGGATCATTACTGCACGGTTTTTTTTTATTACCTACGAAAATAAGTTGTTGTTTACCTTGAAACTGACATCGCTATAGATTAAAGACAGTTTTATACATATTTTAATAGATTCCAATTAGATTGCTGGCTTCAATTTGGCACTTGCCATAAATATAATGAAATCCAAAATTATTTCTACTATTTTATATATTTTACAAATAATGTACAATGCACGTGGATTAGTACATGTGGATTAATACATGTGTGCTTACAAAATTTCCATAAGCGCATGTTAATAATGTTCTTATCCCACTTGTATCGTAACTATTTATTAGGTACTGACATTTGGAAAAATAAAGTTGAACTTCTTTCTTCCATATTTCAAATCTTCTTGATAAATAATATAATGTTGCTTTACTGAATTCGACTCTTCGACTCTTCGACTCTTTATCATATTTTCACTCATATTATGGTTAAAAATAATTAAAAGATCACGTCATGGTGAATTTAGGGTTATATTTTTCTGCCATCTGTGCGCCCTGTTAGTTTCGGTAATTGACGACACTTGCTCAGAACTCTTCGGTTAAATATTATTCATTAGTCAGCACATTCAACACAAACCTGGAAAAAAAACTTGATAGCTCTAGCATATTTTGTGGCGTGGTATCACTTCAACTATCTATTGGCTGATTCAGATGTTATTTGATATTTGATATTGCCTCATTATTGAAGTGTAGTAATGGGAAGAGAAACAAATCTTTCACCGATCTAACATTTTCTCTACTCTATATTAAACTAGATACAATAGGCAATATTTAAAATATTCGTGAAACTTATTAAACAATTTTACGAATGAACGCCAATGAAGGTGTCAGTCAAGGAACGCAGATTAATTATTTCAAAACTTTTAATGGATCCAGCGATCAATCATGTTTTTACAGTTAGTCAATATCGAATACGCCCTTAGTGATACTAATAAAGTATGAAACTAATTTGGTAATAAGTCACTTTTGATCGAGTTTATAGTTGTTCTTAATTGCTTATTATAATATTTAAATTGCATGGTTGATATATTGTTGAATATTACAGCAAGGACTTTGGATTATATTAAATTATAATTATTAAGCAAATTAATATTTGCTTAATGTTCTGATTGTTCTTATCGGTAAATAATATTTTACGATAATTTCGTTCTAGTATGATGAAATTATCGTTAGTAAAATAAATACATAGGTCGCGCTATAAGTTAATGTAAAGACTGTACACAATATTAATAAAGCTACTGATTGATCCACAAAGTTATTGCATACTTACCCAGCGAACTGTTTCGCTGTTTTAGTTAATCCTGAATTCCAAGAAATAAAGAACCGCCCATGGAATAAAGAATTTAAGCCAAAGTTGTTGGTTGTTTAACCTTTGCTCTTAACCGAACAAGTTATTGCATTATATGCATCCCAAATACCATTACATTCCAAATTTCATCAAGTTGCCGTCAAAAAGAAAGCCCTAGTTTGACAGAAGATGAGAAAGAGCTGTAGGTAGGAAACAACAAGCCTACAAGTACTGGTAGCACAATCGGACCGCTGAAAGTCGCAATTATTTTGCCGAAGCGAGAAACGAATGCAAACCTGTGATTGACGAAACTAAAGACATATCAACAATAAAGAATCAAGAATAAACTTGGGCGGTAGCAAGGGCTGTAAGTAATAACTTTACAAAAATATTTCTCCCATCTTTGACAGACGAACGCGGCGACTACGGCTAAGGAAAAAGCAAACATGCTCGGCGAAATATTTTCATCGCACTTTACCTTAAACGTCCCCAAGGCGAGGATCACCCCATCATATCCAACATCAACACTACCATGACAGAAGTTAAGTTTCATCACCGTGATAATCGAAAAATCCTCAAAGAGCTAGATACGCAAACGGCATCAAGACCGGACGGAATACCTGCCATCGTGTTAAAGAACTGTGCCAACGAACTAACACCATTTTTGCTAGACTTTTATCTCTGACTTACCGAAAAGGAATTTACCCATTTTCTTGGAAAGTACCTCGAGTGCAACCTGTTCAAAAAAAGAGAAGAAAACCACGCCCTCAAACTATCGCACAATTGTCTTGCTTCCAGTAATCTCCAAAGTTCTGTGACGTGTAGTCAATCAGCAACTACTTAAGTACCTCGAGACCAATAGATTAATTAGCGATAACCAATACGGTTTTCGCAGAGAGAGATCAACAGGAGATATATTGGCCTATGTCACTCATATATGGAGTAGGGCAATTGAGAACTACAGAGGATCTCGAGCGATTGAACGTTGCAGTCGATGGACACATCTCAGATACATTCAACATTAATGAAGGCATGCCCCAGGGCGCAATACTTTCACCAACTCTGTTTCTCATGTATACTACTGCTGCTACTGACCGAAATCAATAATCATGTTTACAGTTTTGCAGGTGACAGCAACTTTGTCTCCCAATTTAGATCAAGAAAACCTTTACCAGCGACAGGAGCAAATAACAACAATTAATCAAGATCTGGAGAAAGTTCGAATCTGGTGCGAAATGAATTCGATTCAGTTCAATGCAGAAACACCCAAGCAGCCATTACAGCAGGATCGATAATTCCTTTATCCTCGCAAATCGGACTACTGGGTGCCTTGGTCAATAGCAATATGTCCTGACATGACCACGCAAAATCAGCCTCGCAGGAGCTTTTATGACGATTTTCCGTGAAAATTATTCTTATTTAATTGTAAATCAGCAAACAATTATAGTTACGGAATTTTTCGGCAAAATTGTAGAGAAGCAATTTGCCCATGTAAAATGGCTTTTAAACAAAAATAGAGATTTGATCTAGGTACCACCGAGAATAGAACAGGTGACTAGTTGAATATTTGGTCGAATATGGTTTGTTTGGAAAATGTTGTGCTATGTGCCAGGTATCACGGAAATTAGCCAATGAACCCAACGGTGCAAATTTTCGATGTTTCAGCAGCTGTCTGTTGCCACGAGTATGGCATACTCATAAGAAATCGTAGTCAAATAAACACACCAACTAAAATGTGTGAACAACATTTGGTAGAAGACAATATTAACTGAGCAAAATTTCGGAGCAAGATCCTAGACTGGGCAAGATAGTTTTCTATTTGCAAAATCCTCATTTAATAGAGACCTTAGCACATTTTTTACCCAAAGTGCATTAAATATTTGTTCCACATTGTCTACGCCCGTAGAATGAAAAATATTTTAAAGACTTTTTGCAAGAAAATTTGGTTTTAAATATTAACAATGACGATAATTTGACTATATTTTATTTGTTTGCGTGTATAAATGGTCCTTGAATATCACGGGCAGATCCAATAACAGGAAAATATTTTTGTACTGGATGGCCAATAAAATGGCTGCTTGCATTTCTGAATTCCCGTAACAGTCATGACCTTCTGTAGAACTAAGATTTCTTTCGTGTTTTGACTGGTTAGCAGTTTGAGTAAGATTTACATATTTCCTGATCTTACACAATTTGTTGCTATATAGTAATATATAGTGGTGGGAATTTCAAATGCTTTTTTTTTTAAATAAACTACGATTACCTACTACCGTTTGGTATAACAGTAACAAATTAATTGTGTTAAAATGACGAGCTGTGAAAACCGTAAAAAATATTATGAAATTTTCTCTGAGATCATTTGTGGTTTGATATTTTGAAACGTTTTACTAAAATGAAGAGGTATTCGATATAATTGGCGTTTATTTTGAATATACGAAATTGTAGTAGTTTATTCCAGAGTTTATGTCTGCAGTTCCGTGGAAGAAAGCATTAATACGGGGTAGAGATTTTCGTAAGCTAGCGGAATGGTTCAGGACCACCAGAAGTATTCATCTACCGGTGCAAAGAAGATAACCTAGAGACCGAATCGAAAAAAATATAAATGTATTGGCATATTATATTGAAGTTGTTTCACATGTGGGACCAGAACCCTACTTAGACACTTGGAGATTTGCAGGCGGTTCAAAATATTTTGAAATATCACAAGTAAGTTTTGAGGGTTTAAAGCTTAAGAAAATTAAATTTTGAATCGAATGCCATCTTTATGGGGCTTTTGCTTCCAGTATTACAGGATTATTTTTACCTTTTAACCATTTAAGGATCATTTTGAACGTTCCATAATACTCGGTTTCCTCAAGTATAACCAAAGAAAATGGTAGCTAGGCAATAGAAAAATCATTCATATGCAAAAACGTGAACCGCGAGAGGCGCTGCTTCATTGTAGTTACTAGTGAGTTTACAGCATATTTTAAATTCGCATTGCTTATTTAGAAGTAAGGCTTAGAATTTTTAAAATATAAGTATTCTAGTAGTCGTTTTAATAGTCCAATATTCTTTTTAGCTAATGTAAAATTCGAAAATTTTAATTTTTCGAAGACAATTCCTAGCTCTAAACTTGAAATATTATATTTTTAAACAAAGCACATATTATTATCTGCATCTACATATATACATTATTATACAGCCAGTCCACGGATAGACGGCCCAAGAGTTAGCGGATAAAATGGACTAAAAATGTCGTTTTTGACAAAAAGTCACTCTTGTAACAGTTTCTCGCAAAAATAGTGAAATAGGGTCTACGAAGCGAATTTTGGATTTTTTTATACAGAGTGCTCAAACACTACGAAAAAATAATTTTCATAATCAAAATAATTTTGAAAATTAATTTTTTTAAAACAGCAAATTTAAAGAGGGGTAAAATTGAATTGCGAACAAAAAACCTTAATTTTTTTTGTAACATATACAGTTTCACAGAAAACACAAAATAGTCGGTTATTCGAACATTCAATTGTTCAAACATACGTAAAGCCCGATTTTTAAAATGATATTTTCATTATTAAACTATTTCGATATCTCGACTATTTTTAAACGATTTAACTTCATATTTGGTTCTCTAGCTATTCAACTACCTTCCAAAAATCAAACTCAATAGGTAGTTTGGGTTATGTGACAAACAACTTGTCTCGTTTTCTCAATGTAAACATGGAAATAAGGTAACACTTGATGCTTTATGTAGTTAAAATGGCTAATAGAAGTTTTATTTTGAGAAATAATCTAGTGTTATCCTCTGTGTGAGTGTATAAAGTGTATTATGTACGATAGTAGTGAGAAAATTTTGTAAAAACAAAATGTAGGTATATATGCAATCTAAAATTTCAGTCCGGTAAAATATTTTTTTCTACTCCTATACTTTAATGTGAATATCACAGATAGCTGATCATGATATCAATTTTGGCAGGTCGTAGACAATTTACTTAGAAAACTTAAAAAATAAAGATTATTTTCCATTATTATGACTGGTCATAGAGAAAATATCGTATGCAACTCACATTTAATGGCTATTAAGACCCTCGCATTCGTTATGAGACTCGTCTACGACTCGCATCCTAACTCTCATGCTTGTGTCTTAATAGCCATTCATTAAATGCTCATTGCATAATATACTACTGCGGGCCAACTCTGTTAAAACTTTTTTACCGGGCTCAGTATTGTAAAGCCTTATGTTCCGGACTTAAATCAAGTTTTAAAGGTGTATTTTATGATACAGTATGAAATAATGGTATATTATGCAATGAGCGTTTAATGATGGCTATTAAGACACGAGCATGAGAGTGCGAGGGTCATAATAGCCATGAAATGTTAGTTGCATACACTATTTTTTCTACGATCAGTCATAATAATAAAAAATTATCTCGATTTTTTTAAATGTACTTAGTAAATTGTCTATGAACTGTCAAAATTGATACATTTTGAATCTGTCATGATCATGGCTATCTTTGATATTGACCGAATATCACACTGCGATGTTGAATTTTGATTGGTTAAAATCCAGTTTAGTAATGAAACGTCAGTAATGTAATGCACTTCATTATGATACTGGTAGTAAATGTCTAATAAATCGATTAATGTATAAGAGTAGAAATAAATATTTACAAAACTAAATTAATAGAGCTACGAAAAAATTGTTCTGTCCATTGATTTAGGTAATAATAATGAGTAATATAAAGTAAATAAAATATTTCAATAAAACTTAAATATTTTAGGTATATTAGACGGAGAGCATAACTTGTGTGTATGTACACATTACACATAATAGAGGCCCCAGAAACCTAATTATTTTAAATATAATACAGGGTGTTACAGAATGTTGTGAGAAAAAGTTACGGACAGATTCTACATCGAAAAATATGAAAAAAAGTTCATATAAGCATGGGTCCGGAAATGCTCCGTTCTCATGATACAGGGTGTTTTAGTTGGCAAGTCTCTATGTTTTGCGAAAAAAACTGTGCGCCACTGTTTTTTTAAAAAAATAGTATGGCTTCCTTAAAGCCACATTAATTTTACTGAAAAAGGGCCTCTCGGACTTTTTCTTTCGGATGTACCGTTTTGAAAATAAAAATTATTTTATTAAGCAGTGCAATAATAAGTTCGATGACTTATTATTGTACTGCTTTAATAAAATAATTTTTATTTTGAAAACGGTGTATCAGAAGGAAAAAGTCCAAGAGGCCCTTTTTCAGTAAAATTAATATGGCTTTAAGGAAGCCATATTATTTTTTGTTAAAACCTGTGGCGCACAGATTTTTCGCTAAACATACAGACTTGCCGGCACGAACGCCACTGATATAAGTGCTTTAGAAAACAATTTTGCACATGTAAATGTGACCTGTAATGACATATTGGCATGCACCAAAACTCATATCAATATCTCGAGGGGTTTTCGATAAATGTAAAATAAACTATTAAAGATGGAAAAATTTAAACACCCCGTATCATGGAAACGGAGCATTTCCGGACCCATGTTTATATGAACTTTTTTTCATATTTTTAGATGTAGAATCTGTCCTTAAAATATTCTCACAACATTCTGTAACACCCTGTATATAGCAATAAGAGATGATAATGTGTCAAAAAATGCTTTCAAATAACACATAGTGACGATGATCTAAGTTACATACTTAAGTTCCTGTTAACTAATTTTAGAACAGAAAATGTACATCTTGTTATTTTATAATATATTTGTCAAGGTAAAATCGAAGCTATGGTGATATTTGGTTCATTCTTATTTCACCATTAACAGCGTAAATGCCACTAAAAGTTTCACTGACATTAACTATTGGTCAAATTTAAAGAAAAAAAATGTTTGCCATAATCATAAGTATTCAAAAAGAAGAAAAAATTGCTTATTAACAATATGCATTTCATGTATCGTCAAATGCTATAGAAGAAATCGATTTTCATGGAACATGGTCTGGATGTCGCCGTGAAGTCATCATGTTGCAGTGAAGACATTGATTTAAATACCCAAGATAAACGAGAGAAAACTATAATTGCCTTAAGTAATTAGGTAAAATTTAGAAAGGCTTACAGAACCCTTTCAGGATTTTTGCCTACCAGTGTAAATTTTTTTATTGCAAATGTTTCTACTGTTCAACAAAATAAATACATTTTTTAATTCTGTTTAAAGTAAAGAGTTCAATGAGAATACCAAAATCTTCTTTAAATATCAAAATGTATCAAGAAGCAGTAAATACCGAAAAAAACAGGAATCTCTAAATGAATTAATAACTTCTAGATAAGTATATTATTCGCTATTTCCTAGTTTAGCTAAATGTTGAATTTTGATTCATCATCGTGGCATTGGCTTTCTTGACAGCTAAAGTAGCATTCCTCATAAGAGTCAAACGAAACTGCATTAACATCACCAAGTACGTAACAGCTGAAGTAACCGTCTGCAAATAAAATAAAAATGATTAAAATTATACTTATTTTTATGACCCAAATATTTGAATAGTTATACAATAATATATTAAACAGCGAGTGTCAAAACAACCGTACACGAGTGAAATAATTTGTTGCTTGCCAAAAGTCGAACGAGTGTGCAAAGAGGTTTTCGGGCAAGTTTTCTATTATACTTTCTCTACCACTGCAAATAAAATCTAGTCTAAAACAACAAAACCATCACGGTTGTTCAGCTCAGCTTATTTGAAGCCTTGCAGAATTTTGATGTTGTGAATGAAAATTATAGTGAATGGAAAATATGTGCGCACTTCGTGTGCTTAAGAACTTATAAAAATTTGTGCAAAACACAAGATCTTGTATGAGAAAAAGGCAGCATGACGAATTTGAATAATTGCGCTAATCTTTTTCACCTATGTTCGGCTTTGGAAACTTCGGCAACATGCACTAAAACGGAGTTTTAACCACAATACCGAAACATAATTACTGAACTCGACGCGCGTTTCACTAACCATGTTAGCATTATCAGGAGATGATTAAAACTAAATTTAAAACTGTACCTAACTCGCTTTTATATTAAATGTTTGGTTAATCAAGCGGACCTAAAGGAACCAATCCTGGAATCCTACTGGCCACACTCGATCAACCAATACAATGGACTATACGGAATAGGCCCTCTATCTCTATTTAAGCTATTCTTACATTTAATAATTTCCATATTTTCATATGCGTCTAATAATCTCCTATCAGTTATATTATGAATTAATTTTAAATTTTTAATTGTTATTCTATGATTATTATCAGAAGTATGCTCGGCAACACTTGATTTTTTTAATCTACCATACTTTAAATGAACTATGTGTTCCTTCAATCTCGTTTGTATAGATCTTCTAGTTTGCCCAACATATTTTTGGTTACAATCCATGCATCCAATGCATGCTCGGTAACACTTGATTTTTCTGTTCTACGATACTTTAAATGAGCTATGTGTTGAATCTCGTTTGTATAGATCTTCTACTTTGCCCAACATATTTTTGGTTACAATTCATGCATCCAATTTCATATATACTTCTTTCTAATATTTCAATTTTGTCCTTTGGACCACCTAATAATTTCTTAATGTTGAACTGAGTTTGGTATACTAATTTTAAACCCTCTTCATCCACACACCTGTACCATACCCTTGGAAAATATTCGAACTCCTGACTGATTTCATTATCAAATTTACTCATGAAAAGTTTAGCTAAGAACGGCTATAAACAGTTGCCCATTGCCGCGCCGTGCCTTCAAGTTGTTGGTAATAGTTATTTTTATGTTGAAAATAATTTTGATCCATGCAAAGTTTGGTTAAAGTTAAATATTCTTGTTTGATTTCGTTATCAAAACTGTTCATCTCAAGTAATTCACCAACGTATTGCAAGGTCTGTGGGATTGGTACACTAGGGAACAATGAGCAAACATCAAACGAGATTAAAATTTCACATTGCTTAAGGTTCGTACCTTTAATTTTGTTTATGAAATCTAAGGAATTTAGTACTTCTGAATTCTGTTGTTTTATAGGTAAATTTTCAAACTGGTTTGCTAGCCACTTGGATATATTATAAGTTGGCGATTCTATTGCCGAGACTATGGGACATTCCCAGGTTTATGAATCTTGGGAAGACAATATAGTTTCGGCATAGTAGGATTGTTCACAGATAATATGTATTTAATTTGATCAGAAATAAAGTTGTTAAATTTCTTCAAAGTGTTTATTTTGTTCAAATAGGTTACCCAGTCAAAAATTAGTATCACACAATTTAGAAAAGAAAGGCCTCCATCAACAGTAAATCCTCAGAGACATTTTATCGGCATTATAGTAATTTATTCGAAAGATTAAGCCAATCTCATACTATTGCTAAATGGTCTATTCAGAAATATTTAACAGCACACAACCTCAATTATAACGCACAGATCATACAACGCTGTAAACCATAGGCGTTATATTCGGACCTAAAATGGTAAAAGGGATATTTGACACTGGCTTATTTTTTTATAGCACTCAATTATTTTGTTGTTTCAGACATGAAGTAATCTATGTAGATATAAGTATAAGCACGATATGAAAGCAACTATATTAATTTTGGGTTCGACTTGCTACACTGTGCTTCTAAAAAATAGCGCCAAATTTTGGCCCAAGAAGCTGTAAAGGTATTCTTGATATGAGAGCAAAAACGATTGTTTTAAATGTACGTGGTGCGCTTGTAGATTAACACGTTGACTGCCGAAATAGTAAATGATTTTTCAAGTATGTGGGGCCCAATATTTATTTTGTTAAATGTTTCGTAAATGTTATAAATAAGACATACATTGCCTAAAGATAATAATTTATCTTCTGAGCCTTAGTTCTGAGTGCGATGCATGTGTGGATCGTGGAGCCTCAAAGACACAATTTTTGTCTTGGTACCATGCGTTGCACACGTGCTGCGCACCCAAAATGAACTATGATTGATTGACTCACCGACGGTACATCACGCGGTGTCGTACGATGTTCTCCCAATTGGATGCATTCGCGCCTCACGCTCTTCCGAATTCGTTAAAAATCTGCAGGGGAAAACCGCTACATTTTGATCAATATGTGCAAAATGTCATAAGAAGGAAGGTCCACTTATTTTATTTTAACAAGGAGATCCCAACGAAAGGCTAAGTTTTAAGCGCTGGGGAAGAAGACGAGTAAGGCCCGAAATAAATAGCTTCACCCTATGAAAACTATTACATAAAATCAATTTCACGTGGGAGAAGCAAAAGCAAAATTCGGTACTAATCGACAGAGCAGAAATAGTGTGTTGAGAGATATTCGAAAATACAGAAGAGAAGAGAAAACGTGTTTTAATAAATGAAACATAGAACAATGAAGGACATGCCTTCGAACACAGAACACAGACTAATAATAAATAAATATTGGGAGTGATAGGGATTTCTAAGTGGTGGTTTATTAGCATTTCAATCAAAATCCATTAAAAACTATCATGAGAAAATGACTGCCGATTGTTATGAAGAATATTCTCAGCAAATGTATTTGCTCTAGAAAATTGTATTATAGTGATGAGCAATCCAGTCTCTCAAAGAAACTGCCGTTAAGTTCTTGGTAGAAATAAGAAATTGTAAACAGGTTGGCCGAGAAAGACATACAGTTTCAAAGTCAGATGTTCAAGTAAAAACTTTTATAAATTAATACAGATCAAATATCAAAATTAAAAAAATACGTTATTGATGAATGAAAGTACTAAAGAATGTGGAACAAAAGTACTGCGATTACCACCAAATAATTATATATTAAATGCTATAGGCCCAAATAAAATATTATGTGCCTAGAAATATGTGCTACTTTTAAAATGAAAATAGTACATGTGCTTATGACTAACTCATTCAAAATAATCACCAAACAAAACTGGCGAGAAGCTGTGAACCATGTAGTAAAGAGTAACAAAGATGTGGAAACACACCTATCCTTTACCAGAGGTACTGCATCGGCTCTAATATATTTTTAATAACTTTCATAGGTCTGATTTAAGTCTGCGATGCTTTTGGCCAAATTTTTTTCTTTAGAGTATAAAAACAAGTTTCTCCATATTTATAGCCTTATTTCTTTCGCTTCTCGTATTCCTTCGCTTTTTCTGCTTTCAATATATTTCTCGCGCTTTCTGTTTTTGAATATATCTTTGTATATTAGTTGAACTGCCAACAACTCTAATATTCTTCCTTTCCAATAAGTTGCTTTTAAGTTGTTATAGTAAATTATTTATGATCAAATTATTGGCTTCTTTAATAAAAGAAAAATCGTAACGAATTACAAAGTGAAGGAATGCTTAATAGTATATTATTTTATATGGAGGAAAAGTGATACTTTTCATGGCGCGCTCGTGTTTATAGAGTGGTAATAGAGAGCAAGCCATGAAAAGTAACTTTTCTTCCAAATAAAATATGCTGTTTTTTCTTCAAATGTCGACAAATTAATGCAAAAACATCTCTTTTTAATAGTAATAATATCTAATTATTATTATAAATAAGTGCGTTCGTAAGGCGGCTTTGACCGGTGTCGGTGAAAAGGCACAGGTTGTTGCTATAGTAATGTAACATAAAGCTGTCAGTGAACACTGTCAACAATAATTATTTTTTTTAATATTGCGTCTCCGATTGCGTTTTAATTCCGTATTGATAAGCAGTTATTGAGTAAGTTCGATTAAATAATAATCAATTTGTTCCTAAATTAGTGATTTTTAGAAATGCAGTGCACAAATTGAGTGATAAATACAAATTTTAGTTTAATAACTCTTGAGTTGTTGACGCTTATTTTGTTGTTTGTTTGTATTGTATCTATGTTGCTATGACAACACTTTTACCTCCGCCGGCGGAAAAGTGAAAAGTAAAGCTCCGGCGGAGGAAAAACGAAACTTCACGGCCGCCTACACAGTCGAGTCATGACGGATTTACTGACGTTTGAAGTAAAATTATTTTTTCTCTATCCATGACTGATTTTAGGCGACGTTAGGTTAAAGACCTCCCACGCAAAAGTTAGAGCGACGTATGCCTTATTACGTGACTTTGCAAGAATAAAATCAATTACTGTAACGAAAAGGCTCTTTCGTGAGACGACTCCGGATTTTGAATTATAGCGAAAGAGACAGACAACTTGGAAATATCAGCACACGACTCAATAATAGTACAGTTGATTAAGCTATTCTGGAGTAAACAACCATACAATGCCAATAATTTATCGGAAAAATTTCAAGTGCACTAAGCAAAATGAAGGCGGAAGGAATTGAAGGTGAATATCCAAATATGCTAGATTTGTGGACATGGAATTGCTACAGAGCATGGTAGAGATTATATGTATCAGTATGATGAGAGGGCGATTTCTTAGACGACCAATTTATATTGAAATTTTCTCCTCTAAAAAGACCGCTTTTCTCAGATTCTTCTTAGATGTGCTAAATGTACTGGAGGGACAATATAGAATAATTATTGGTAATTTGTGCTCCCAGAAGCCTTTCTTATCATTCGGTAATAGCAAGATTTTTCCAAGAGTTTAGCTGCAATATTTCTCACCAGTCAGATATACTAGTAGAAATTGTCAAATTGCACTGCTTGTAATATTTTTTAGTGTGGCAAAATGTAAAATAAAAGTATTTGCATGAAATGCCACAGAATCTTCATGAACTTTAAAAGAACGTTCCACGTATGTATATACTAGACCATCCATTTTAAAGTAAAAGTTGCGTTTTTTTTTTCGGTTTTAATATTATTGAGAACAAAATCCAAAATAGGATTTGACGTAATTTTTACTGGAGAAATCGAAAACGCCAACCAAAAAACAATTGAAATTAAAACAAAAAAGTGAGAATATTTTAATTTTGAAAAAATAATTCCTTATAATTACAATATTTATATAACAGGTAATAGCGTGTGTGTCATTTCTTGTTTGTCAAAGTCAAGGATTTTGAAATAATTTTAATACCTTTTTGCTTATTCGTTTTTAATGAGGTTTTCACTTGAGGAGCGGCTTCAAATTATAACTCTATTTTATAAAAGTTGAGAAAATGCCAGTGAAACGCAACAAAGATACGCCCTAAATTTCCACCAAAATATATCAGTAAAAACAATTTCAAAATTTAAACTTTATTTGAAGAGACCGCGATCGACTTTAGGCTGAATCCCATGAAGTCGATTTCTGTTCGAGACTTACGCTATGATCATAGAAGAAGAAGGATACGCTTTAGGACTGTTCATGGAACGCTGAAATGCATTAACGGTGTCCTATATGATATTCTTTCAGTACAGATTTTAACACATGAACAAAAAGAACTTTGATTTCATTTTGTTTCTGAAATTATCCGAGAACAAGATGACGATCCCAATCTATTTAAAAAATTTCTTTGGACGGACGATGTCAACTTTACTACATCCAGCATATTCAATCAGCATAACACACACACACCAGTGGTCGGCAGAAAATTCAAATCCATTTCAAAACATGTAATACCAAGGAATGACTAGACTTCATGTCTGGTATGGCATACTCAATAACCGAATTACCGGACCAGTATTCTAATGGATCCCTAATTAGAGAAAGATACCTAAATCTTCTTCAAAATTATATTGGTGCCATTTCAGACCATAAACCGCTAAAAATGTATGGCAATATAACTTGGCAACCGGATGAGGCACCGCCCCACGCTTTTAGTTTTCCGATATCTTATTGAAATTTACGTCGAATGGATTGGATGTCATTCGATGGCCACCTAACAGCCCCGACCTTACAATTTTGAACATATTTTTGTGGAATCATTTAAAGAATGTCGTTTACCAGGAATAAAAATACAGAAGAAATGAGACAAAAGTTGTCGAGGAGATTAATCGCCTCAGCCAAGAACCCCAGACAATACCGATCATATTTCGAAATCAATGGATGTCATATAAGAACATTTAAATAATTAAATAAATATAAAATATTTTTATCTTTGATAAATTGTTAGTGTTTATTGTTACTATTATGTTTTACTTTGTGTTTAATATTCTATTTGATATTTAAAAACTAACTTTTTGTCTGTATAAATGATACGACCGACACCGACAATAATCAATAAATAAAGGTAAATAAATATTAATACCAGCATCCTAAATTCACACGCGTTATTTATACCTACCCATGGGATTATTCGTTTTTGTTATTTACATTTTCAATATTAAGGTTTTAAAAACTTTTAGTCACACAAAAATACTAAGTTTCCAAATATTAAATAAAAGACAGTATGTTTCATTGAAAAATTGCAATGTATAGGTCATTACTACTTTATTTTAATTTCAATTGTTTTTTGGATAGCGTTTTCGATTTCTCCAGAAAAAAGTACATCTAAGGGCTATTTTGGATTTTGTTCTGAATAATATTAAAACCAAAAAAACGCAACTTTTATTTAAAAATGGATGACCACCCTGTACGCGTGACAAATTTGATTAATACATTTTAATTCAAATATGATCACACACAAGTAAACGCCAAAAGTATTAAAAAAGTTTAATTTATAATACTCCAACGTTCTCATTAGTGAAATTTACAATGTTCACTAATCTTACATCACAACAAAACAAACAAGAAACTGATCAGATCGTCCAATGTTTTATTTAAATATATTCTTTAAGTCTTATAAGAAGCTTGCACGTGCTAGAATTAGCATTCATGTTAGGCGTTACCAACAGTCTTCTAGACGTTTGTCAACAAGGGAAACATAAGTAACATTTTAAAATAAAACCAATACATACATTTCACATATTGATACAAATTTTTGTATGATACCTAAATATGATATTGCGTATTTTTTATGATCGGCACATACACAAAAGGAGAATCCTAAACAGACTCAACCAGTATGCGGAGATGATTGTGGACGTTGGACTTGAAGCGCTGTGGGTTGTAGTTTTCGGGAAAGATCGGAAAGTCCATTCCAGAACGACGCAGTCCTCCAGAAAAATGAGCCCCGTAATATCGACGTCCTAGGTGTTCGCAACTGAATCGTATGTTGACGACCAGCTTGTGTCTGGCGGGTATTTCTGTTTCACACAACTCTGGGGAATCATAAGTGCCAGCTCATTCGAACACCTTCCGTAGTAATATCGATAGTAAAGAGAAAGACCCGCCACTTTTTTTCAATATTCAAGATTTTCAGTCAACTCTGAGTCATCCACAAGACGTACTGCTCTCCTCTGTATGGAGTCCAATATCTTGAGCAAGTGTGTGGGTGCCGATCTCCACACATGGGAACAGTATTCCAGAGATGGTCTTATTTGGGCCTTATCGAGCAGTAAGAAAGAGCTGATGTGGCGTATACAATTTTTTTATTCTATAGAGAGCTCCAAGCTTTTATTCTGCTGCCTTGGCGAGTGTGGTGATGTGGTTACGCCAAGACATGTTGTTTCCTACGTTGGCACCCAGCAAGCTTATGGATGAGGCCAGAATCAGTGTTTGTTCTGTCATTGATAAGTCAGGTCCTGCTGTGTTTGCTTGAGTTTTTTCTGCATTAAACTGGACACCACTCCACTCCACTCACCCCATTCCACGATTGCATTCACATCCCCACTGATAGCAGCAATCTAATTTTCTCGCTCACGTTGGGAACGAGCAGCGGTCATAGGAGTCAGCGACATGAAAGAGGATATAAGAGTGCTGTCGTCTGCAAAACTATACATGGAATTCTTTGCCTTATCCAAGAGGTCGTTTATATAAAGCAGAAACAGTGTGGGAGATAATATACACCATTGAGGAAATTCCTACGAGAGATGTCCATCTATACCATCTCGGATGCTTCGATTCCTTAAGAAATTGAAAAGCCATAGAAGTAGTGCTGGTGATAGTTCATATGCTGTCAATTTGTTTAACAATCCGTCATGCTACACCCGATCAAATGCTTTGTATATGTAGAGAGCCACTGTACGAGATTCGGCGTAGCTGTATGATAGGGAGAATATTCTGTATAGCAGAGCTGGTTAGTTCAGCAACACATCTCTTCAGCACTATTGCGGGAACGCCATCCGGTCGTGTGACCTTTCTAGTGTCTAGACCTTATTCGTTTCACTTCGCGTTGGCGAAATACCAGACCTGGTGATGAGGAATTCACTCTCAGAACAGTAGGGGGAGCCCTTCCTTGAGGATTTAAGATAGAATTTTATGCAAACATTTCGTCAAGAATGTTCGCTTTTTCTTTGTCCGTTTTCGCTATTAAGCTATCTTTGGTCAATGGTGGGATAAACTTTAACTTATCCTGTCTTAACTAATTTCAGAATTTTAATTTTTACCCAGAAATTTTATTTTAGGTTTTAGTTTAATTTAGCTTTTAGTTATTTCTAAATAAAGGGACTTAAGTATCGTTGTGTTGCCTGCCGCATACACAGTGTTTAATATACTAATATTCACGATCCGGGCGGTTCTGGTGATAAAAAGGTGACTTAGGTACGTACCTACATATAAGTATCAACATTAAAAGCACCTGAAATCTGAAAGCATGTTTCATATTTTATTATTAAATCCAAAGAGTCAGTACATAAGTATACATAAAGTGACTAGCCTAGGTTTTGCAATAAAAAGTAGTTGACAGCAAAAGAAGTAAGTTATCTTTTTGCTCGAGAAAATACCGCTCATTTATTTATTTATTTATTTCATTATTCACAAACAGATCACAAAGTGACATATGTTTCGTCGGAGATTTAAAAAAATACAATACATAAGTAGTTTTACTAATTAAAATGCTTAAACCTAAGTAAAATTAAGAAAAATACAATAGGTACGGCTTCAAAACAAAACAAAAAAATAAAAAAGAAATACACAAGACCAAAAAAAAAAGAACAGAACTCACAAAAAAAACCTACAAACAATTGCTACATATCAAACTAAAAGGTTAACAGATGAAACTAAAAGGTTAACAGATGAAAGCATTCCTCATTGCAAAAAGTTGTTGGAAGAGAACTCATTCAAACAGTTTACAAAGCAAATCCAACAGTTTTCTTTTAAAAGATTTTACATTTTGAGCTCACTTTAGTTCAAAGGGCAGATGATAATATATTTTTAAAAGCATAATATAGGAACTTTTAGCAGTGGCAGTCAATCGAACAGCTGGCAATTTTATGTCAAAATTATTTGTGAGTGGATAGCTATGAGGCATATCATCAACCAACAGAAAGGAGTTAAAATGGTTACGAATGTACAAGGCACACTGCAGAACATAAACTGACACAACTGTCAACAACCGAAGCCTACAGAAAAGTAGACAAGGACTCTCTTGAGCCTTTAAAAAGAATTGTTCGAATGATCTTCTTCTGTGCAATCAGTACTTTATTTATTCTTGTGCAATTACCCCAGGCCACTATTATAGCATAATTCAACAATGAATAGACATAGGCATAATAATAATAAGACATTACAATTTTCCTATCAACTACTGCTCTTAACTTTCAAATAACAAAGGGATGGGTAGCAAGCTTACCACGTACATGATCAATATGAGCCGACCAACTCAACCCACTATCCATCGTGACTCCTAAGAATTTAGTACTCGCCTGATTTATATCATTATTATCAATATTATTTAAGGTTACGTCAGTTTCAATAATGCGGCGAGCACTAAAGAGCATTAAAAGTGTTTTATTTAAATTCAACACAAGGCCATTATTTTTGCAAAAATCAAGCACCTGCTCAATGCACACTCCTGTCAACCTCCTGGTCTCTATCAAAGAACTACTTGAGACAATTGAAGTCATGTCATCTGTATATAAGATATTAGAGCTTATTGTAACTGACCGAGCAACATCAGCAGTGTAGACAAGAAATAACAAGGGTCTCAGCACACTTTCCTGCGGAACACCCTCAACAATATCCACCAAGTCAGAGTGATTCTCCCTGCCATTTACTGGCAGTATAACTTTCTGCTTTCTATTAGTTAGATAGGACATAACCTATTTGAGCGGAATACCTCTCACGCCATATGCATCAAGTTTTCTTAAGAGAATGGAGTGATTAACCAAGTCAAATGCTCGCAAATAATCAAAAAAGACACTCATGGTAACAGACTTATTATCCAATCTCTGAGCAACTGTGTTAACAAGGGAAACAATAGCATCTGAATTTGAGCAGCCCTTTCGAAAACCAAACTGAATACTAGGAATAATATTAATTTTGTTCAGGAAGCAACCAAGTCTGTCAGAGAATGCCCTTTTAATTGTCAATCATATTGTCATTTCCCTTTTTATGTATAGGTCGAACAACAGACACCTTTAATTGAGTGGGAAAGATGCCCTCTTAAAAAGATTCATTTATTAAGTATGCTAGGACTGCAGATATATATTCAGATACTTTTATCAGCAGAGGGCAAGGAATATCATCAACACCACTGGAATGTTGGCCTGATATTGAGCTTAAAAACCCATGCACTTCAAGTTCAAAAACTGGCTGGAGGAACATTGAGTCACCACAAGTCTCTGCATTAAGTTCAAAATTGTCAGACATACCACTCGATAATTGTTTTTCACATTCAATGAAATAGTGATTAAACTGTTCAGCTGCAAGACTGTAACAATACTACTATTATCAGTGTTTTTAAAAAAGTTATATATGATAGCTTTTTAGAAGAGTTGGACTCATTATTTATTATCCGCCAGGAAGCTTTCATCTTAGTCGAGGAATTATTGTAAAAACAAGAATAGGTATTTTTTACTAGTATTAATAAGTTCCCTATGTTCCGTCAATTTTAACTTATAATTTACCCACATTTACTCACTATTTGATTTTTTGCAGGACATGAATAAAAATCGCAGATTTTCGCCCTGCTTTACAATCTCACCACTAATTGGGAACTGTTAGTACTACAACTAACAAGTTCTTGCGGAAAAGACAGATCAATAATTTTTAAAATCTTAGCAAGAAATGAACCAAATTTAACATCATCACCATTGTCAAATCATTGCAGGACTCATGTTGTAGCAAATGTTTAAACGTTATTATGTTAGCCTCTTTCTTAAAATTACGAATATACTTATATTACCTATTACTAATTATTTCTGATGATAAGTAGAATAACATATTGCATGCAATAGTCTGACAAGTTGCTCTCCATAGTAAAAATCTTTATTTTTTCATTTTCAAATGTGGTAAAGATATTATCTACAATTGTAGCTGCTCTATTTTGAATCCTGGAATAATCCTCTATACAGGATTAAGTCTAAATGATATTAGAATGTTTGTGATACAATTTGCTTTAGCATTATTTCTACAAGGGTCAAAATTCACATTTAAGTCCCTACATACAATATAGGAGGCAGCTTTATCATTTCTGCCCCTACTAAACAAATCAACCAGTAAGTCATACAACAAATTAATGAAATTTTCTATAGTTGTTGATGAAGGCGGTCTGTATAGACACACTACATATAAGTTGGTTGAAACAAGCAAGACTTTTACTGTTTTGTACTCAAACTCACATTCAATACACCTTACATTAAGACTTAAATCAGCAAATTGAATGCCATTTCTGCAATAAATCGTGACTCCGCCTTCTCGATATAAATCCCTGCAATAAAAGAAAGCCAGTGTATATCCATCAGTGTACACTCTACCAATTTCATCAGAGGAACACAATGTTACAGGAAGGGCCACTATTTTAGGACCGAATTTAGGTTTAAGACATACAGCAAGTACAGAGTTTTTCGCCCTAAGACCTTGGATGTTAAAGTTTAGAAAACGTAGAGCTTGTTAAGAATCATCTAAACTAATAACGTCGTTTCTGATTTCCATATTTACGAAACTTATAATTTTGTCCATGGTTTCCATTATTCCCATGATTTTGACCTCCTTGTCGTGCATGACCTTGCAGCAGAGAGTTATTCTGCCAATTAAACACGTAGGGTCTAACAACAACGTTCACGGGCCAAATACCACTATTACAAAGCAAGTCACTTTGATCTGGTCTTATGGATACTTTAAATGAAGCCTTGTGACTTTGCTTATTTTGAAGTTTCTCACAAGAGAAGATGTGTATTGGTTTTTCAGTTAAATAGCTTTTCAAAACCTCGTCTATAGTATTTTCTGCTAAATTAACTATATGAAAGCATTTGCGCTCCTCTGCAGCTGACAGAATAGTATATTCAGTACTAGATCCCTTTATCATAGTTGAAGTTGCACTTTTTAGCTTGATCGCTTCAACTTCAACAGGCTTATTGATGATTAATGTGGTGTTTTTAGGAGTGCTGAAATTTGGATGGCCAGTAATAGATGGTAAATCATTCTTACTAGTTGTGGAAAGTTTAACCAGCTCAGTATTTATATCCTTAATTGCATTGACAACTGAATCCATTTTAAGAGCAATGAATTCACATTTCCCATTTAGATGTTTCTCAAAGGTGTGAGAGAAGACTAAAGGATCATTAGTAACACCATTTTGATCAATCTTTTTTGATAAAGAATGTAATTGATCCTGTATGGGAATAAACATTGTGGTGAGGTCTTGGTTATTCATATTCATATTAGTAGGTGGTTGCAACGCTTTAACCCTATCCTCCAGTGATTTCGAAGTAGATTGAAACACTTCCTCGAGGTTTCTAATTTTTTTCTCTAAAGAGCCTGGAATCTATATTGCCGGTCTTAGAATGGGAATCCAGCTTAGCCTCAACCCTTACAATCTGATTGATTAGTTTGTCCATTTCATTTTGCATATTTTTTGCCGTTTTAAGAGTAGTAGGAAGCTCCGTAAAATCGATTCGACATTCCGGACATAAATGTATCAGTGTTCTAGTAAGGCTAGGAATCACACAAATTTGCTGAGCCTGAGCATTTGTGCAGTCTGCACAAACAACTCGCGAACACATGTCGCACGGAAAACCAAACAGGCGTTGTTTTTCTTCCTTAAAGATACATTCCATCAAACACTTGTAGCATATGTTAGAATCCGGCATTTTCAGATCCTTATCGCGGTTTCCAGGATTTTCCAAAATATTTAAATAGCCGGCAACACTGCGCTTTCAGTAGCGAAGGCCAACTGTTAGTACCAGACAATAGACTTGGCAACGCAGTGCTGTCAGACACAGCCATATGACAAATGACAATTATGACATTGACACTCCAAGACAATAACAGGTTTCAAAGTCCAGCGAAAAACGTGGAAAAACTTTGATTAGAAATTACAGATTAAAAACCAAAGAAAACTCACAGCAAGCACTTCTAGGCACAAAACACAGGATTAGCTTTACACCAATGAACTCATTAGAATTTTCAGCTTCACTATTCCCGACAATTATCATATATTAAACAGAGCAACTTGTAAACAAAACAATAGTTCAGCAAAGGGTGTAAAAAAAAAGATCCATTACAAACTATGTTAATTTTTTCGATATGGGGGAAATACCTATACTTCGAGCTTATAGAGAAGCTGGCAAATTGTACATCTTTATCATATTTGATACGCCAGCTTTTAATATATAAAATGTGCTCGAAATCATGGAAATTTCGGTTATTGTGGATAAAATGGTAAAAATCGAAGAAATTTCCACAAGTAAATTTTTAAAATTATATACTAAAACTGTTTAATACCGGTAAAAAATATCTTCACTCACTTCCTGTATACGCGCAATAATAGTACCTAATTATTATTATGAGGTTGAAGTTAAACGTATTTGCAAGCACATTGCAATTACCAAAGTATGACAGAAATTGGCATTCAGACATCCTAGGTGGTCGAGCTACCGAGTTTCAATGCCGCGTTACAGAAAGAATCCATTGAAGCGACTAAAAGCGCTTATAGGCACCCAGGTTTGCTTCCTGTCACGACCAGACGGGCGTCCCACAGTGAGGTAACATTGCAACATTTTACAACAAAGGTATTTTCGCATTACTACTACGTATTTATCTAAATCTCCCTATTGAAATAAAATTTAAAAAACATGGTGAGTACGTACCTACATGAAAGATGAAGAATTTTAAATCCTTCCGAAAATAGAATTATCTTTGCAAGGCGAAAATTGTTTTAGTAACTCCAATATACTAAATATGTCAACAAATTAGGTGTTGATTATTTGGTATGCAATGTTAAATAGTAATCGAATTGAGTTTTCTTACACTTTAAATTTAATCAACCTGAGAGATCCGATGTAATATATTCCATAACAAGTATTGAAGGTCCTAGCTTACCAAGGAAAAGGTTTTTTGCATGGGGCGGTAGCCCAGTGAGAAAATCTTCCGAGGTTGAAAACGTACTTTCACATGAGTAATATACACTATTTTTCTTAGGACCGTATATAAAAATGACATAAAAAGTACTCTTTGTATTCTTAAGAAAATTATTAATATCACACCCTTGTTGATTTACTTTTCAACATAGTAATGAATATGTATGTTCCGTGTTATCCTTATCTGACCAGTCAACGTGTCAAATCAAAGTGCGGCCAAATTCACATCATGTGTCATCTATTCAAATAGAGTTCTGTTAAAAAAAAATTAAAATGCGTGTGATATAGGCAATTTCTAGCCAAGTTTACTGTACTTTTTCTCATCATTTTTATACGTATTCGTAAGGAATAGTATATTACATAAGAAGTATTGAAGGCACCAGTTTTCAAACGAGGCTGGTTTTTAGAACGAGGCCTTAGCCGAGTGCTGAAATCCTCTGAGGTTGAAAACGTACTTTCAAACGAGTAAGGTAGTCTATTTTTCTTACGACCACTTATAAGAATGGCACAAAAAGCATTCTTTAGATTCTTAATATCACACGCATGTTGAAATCAGCCTTTGTAACACTAGTATTGAAAAGTACTTACTTTAACTCTTCTAGTTAAAGTATTAAATCAATATGTTGTGAAACTGATATTATCTGTCATCTATTCAAACAGCGTTATGTTACAAGTATTTTTCAACACTTGTGCTGAAAAATGTTTCACACAAGTATGATATAAGGCACTTTCTAGTCAGGTTAACTCTGCTTATTTTCCATTTTTATGAGTGATCGTAGGAAAGGTATTTATCTACGATCGCTTATGAAAATGAAAAAAAGCTCAGTAAACGTAGGTAGAAAGGGCCTTATATCACACACAACCATGATGAAAATATTTTCAACACACATGTTGAAAAGTGCTTTCAACGGGACGTTGTTTGAATTAATGGCGGATGCAGCCAATTTAACAGTATATTTGCTTTAACATTTTTATTTGACAGATGTAGAGATCATGACGAGTACTCGTCAACACACCTGATGAAAAGTGAATTAATCTTTTCCTTTTTTGTGCAATTTCCATAGATGATCGCAGGAAAAATAGTGAACATTCTTCAGTATATTTCTGCACACGGCTAAACCCTCGCTAAATAACTTTCTCATTTGGAAACTAGTACTTTCAATACTTATTATGTAATATTCTATTTCAGCACACGTGTTAGAAATTATTTTCAACACGACTCTATTTGAGCAGATGGTGCGATTTTGACAGCACATTTAATTTGACACTTTGGCTTGACAGATGAATTTATAGGTTTGTTCTAGCAGCGATTTCAAACGGTTTCAAACCGTACGGAGTTTGCGCATAGCCATATAAGCGACGCTTATATCGTTATGCGCAAACTCCGGACGGTTTGAAACCGTTTGAAATCGCTGCTAGAACAGACCTATTATTTTTTCTACAAGCGTGCGTCTTTAATGCTTTTAACATACTTTAGTTCGGAAAATGTCATTTTGCCGAACGCATACTTGAGCATAATTTTGAAGAAAAATGTGTAGCTGGTGACAAAATGTGAAAGTTTTAGTTTGTTTCTTTATAAAGTTAGAAAAATTGTATGCTATTAAATCATAAATATTTTATTATGGAGAACTCTAGTATACATTAATCATTGTTGATATAGCAACTAAAAATATTTGGTTCTGATTGTTTCTTGACCCATCAATCTACATTAAATTTCGATTTGTTTTCAATTTTATGACATCGACAAATAATTCGTCAGATGAAGAATTTCCTGAAGAAATTTTAGCAGTGGCTAATAAAGCTAGTTTGAATTTGCTACCCGTGAAGTCAAAAGAAAGATATGAGAAGGAATACTCCCATTTTATTGATGGGTATAATACTAAAAAGGTAAAATCCACAAAAGAGGAAGTATTTGTAGCATATTTTTTGGAAATATACAAGTCTTGGAAACCAAATACGTTATGGTCCAGATTTCAATGATAAAAAGTATTTGCAAAGTTAAACAAGATTTGAATATTGGCAATTTTCATAAAATAACTGCCTTTAAGAAAAACAAAATGTTGGATTTTGTGCGAAAAAATCCAAAATGTATAATCAAGAAGACCTACAAATGTGTATAAGTGAGACACCCGATGAAATTTACCTGATGATTAAGTTGGTAAAGATTTTTGTATTGGCTGGTGCCTACAGATGAAAGAAAATAACAAAAATCACCATCGATGATATAGAAGATAGAGGAGAACTGATAATTGTCATTATCAAGAACTCAAAAAATCATTCCGCCAGATCCATCGTGATATGTAATGAAACAAATTATTGTTTTTTTTTTAATGTATACGGAAAATATACAAGCTTAAACGTCCTAAAGAAACTGCACATCGCCGATCATTTATACAGTACAAACATGGAAAATGTACTGTCCCATCTGTAGGCAATAATTCAATAGGAAAAATAGCCTTCGCAGCCTATTTACACCTTCAAAATCCGGAAATGTATATGAGGCACAGTTTTGCGGTCCTCGGTCGCTTTCCTTACCGATTGTGTAAAAGGTATCACACATATTAAACGTTTAGGATAGTAGTAAGCAACTTCTATTGCTGAGGGGTACTTAGACGACTCTAGAAATCGAAAAAAAGAATGCCCAACACAATTCTTCATTTCAACGCTCCATCATCTTCAAAATGCAATAATCAACACCCACGACTTGACGGAGAAAATGCTTCCCAATGTTTGTTCCTTGTATTAGAGCAATATTCTTCCAAGAAGCAGCTAACGTCAACCTACATGCTGTCTCCGCAATTAACTTACATATCACGACTAACCTACGTTTACAATAATTAATATCACTAATATTTTTTTTTCATAGGTGTTCGTAGCTAAAAATATATCTCAATCATACATGTGATTGCTCTATACAGTATCTGGTCATATGTGGAAAATAGTTAGTGTTAGGTCATCTTATTATTTTTCTTACCACTTCTTGTAATACTCATACTTTCAAACTGGGAAACATGGCAGGGTGCGAGGGAAAAGCTCGCCGGAGGCTGCTTCGTAGGAAGCTGCTTCGCCGGAGGCGGAAAATATTGGGGATGCCACGCCCAATTGTTACCCAAAAGTCGTTAAAATCGTTAAAAAACACGCCTTCCACGAGTGGACGAAGCGGATTTTACCAAGCATTATTGACCAATTTTCCAAGTCAATTAAACGTAAGAAAATAGAGCTGGGCAACAGGCAACAAAAGAAAACTGGAACTGGACCTCGCTCTTGATGATATAATATAGCAATCAAATCTGCAATCGTTAACTCTTCATCCTTTTCTTAGGTTAGGCTTAATTGAATTTAAAAATTGTGTTATTTGTATACAAATATTGTACACTTTTCAGAGTCTATGGGGAGCCCCACCTCATAGATCCCCCTCTGGGGCAAAGTAAAGATAGATTGAAACTTAAGTATTTTTATTGTCAAAAATGCATATAATATAAACAGTTTCAGTTTGCTAGACTTCTTCAACTTAACTGTAGCGTAACTTTGACTTAAATATTGTATTGGAAATATATCTACCCTACAAAATAAACTATGTACTATGCATGCGCAATGCGCATACCTATATTTTCCTAATCGGAGAAAAGTAATAGCAGATTTCTTCTCTTTTGTGAAAACCGATTTATTGCTTCTTTAATAACTCTGTCTTTATTATTATTAATAAATTATCTGTGAACACTAAGCATACAGAGACCAGAGAGCAGAGAGTCTTTACTCAGACATGGTTGATCTCAACCAGGTTTTTACACGTCGGAGGGATCGTGAAAGATATTGCAATTGTTGTTGTGGTATTTTAAGAAAATAGTCAATATGATTTTCAGGTACCTATGCATGTTTTACTGAATTTGAAATTTACTTTTATGCTAAGCGTTATTCTAATATTCCAATGGGGGCAACTGCTCCTATTTGCCCCCCCCCCCCCCACCTGCCGGTGCCCATGGTTGTAAGACAGCTCCTTCGCATTCTAAGGGTTTTTGTAGTGTTTTCTCGAAGTAGTCTCCTTAGGAAATTCAGCATATATTATTACTTAACCAGCGTATAGCAATTAATATCATACTTTAGGTAAAACAAGATTAAAGCAAAATGTTGCAATCTGAACAATACATCAGTACTTTAAAATTATAGGTATACATTCAGAATTATATTATTCTAAATTGGCAAACGATATGAACAGGTATAACGATAAGAACCAGTTTTTGGAAACCATTTTCAAAAAGTCATTATATGGTTGAATCAACAGCGTATTTCCGGACTCGCATTGATGCGATTGTCATTTTTTAACATATTCTTATGTAGAATCACCTCCAATATAAACCAAAGTCATTTCGGACGCTATCTATATATTCGTCAAAAACTTCTAACTTTCTAATATATTTAATACTTTGGTTGAACTTGTCCTGAAAATAATTCATCAAAATACGATCTGATATTTGAAAGTTGCAACTGCATATATAGACCAGAATCAATTTCAAGTAAGAAGAAATCAAGGCGGTGTGTTTTAGATCAAGAAACTGGGAATTTTACGAAATTTTTTCTAGCTTATTAATTTAAAAAACGACTTTGGAGGAATATAAGTAATATACTAGCTAGCTCATGGTATTTATAAAATACATTTAGGCAGTGTGGTTTTTCAAGAAAGACGATTAGAGTAATTAAATATTTTTTCTGCACTATTTGCGTTTACATATCTAAATTATGCTAAAAATTAAAACAGAGCCGCCTACTTTAAGGAGTCTTGTAGTTTTTTTTTTAATAACTGTTGACCCTTACGTCAGTGCTTCTTCGTCTAGCGGTCGTAAATTAACCGAGACAAGAGATATGCGATATAAATGGATGCCATATATTGCCATCAGTCAAAATAAATTATTGTAATTTTTTTACTTTAAAATTAATAAGTTACGTCAAAAATGTCAATTTACGAAGTACCAGAAATTTAAGAAATGATCGAGAGAGATTTTAAGCCAGCTAAATAGCGGTGCTATCGATTACGATCACGACGCCTTTCAAAAAAGAGATTTCAAACCTCTTAACAAGAATGTAAAAAATTCTCTTAAGATAACGGCAATGACAAATGAAATTTGTGTATTTCTATAGTATGAATATAGTAACAATACCATCCCGACTAACCCAAACTTAGATTTTCATGCTATCCAGTTGGAATAGGACGTTTCGGTTTATTTTCGGAATTCAAATTTGACACTAGCATTTCAATCACCTCATATCCCTACCCCTATGATTTTTTCTCATGTTGCCAGATTATTTGGCCTTTATTTATTCCAAGAGATAATAATGCCCTACAATGTTTAAAAATACAAAAACTATGTTTAAGTTTCTTAAAGTACCTTATAAATATTCCAAGTTAACTAATAAAAATATAATTTCTATAAGTTTTCAAATTTGTCATCAAATATCGCCAAATTCAAAAGTATGTTAGCAGTTTCTAAGCACACAGGCAATGTTGCAGTCCATGAAATAACCACAACGATTACGATTACACCTTCCTTAATTCCTCGTAATTAACGGAAACCGTTATCGTTAATAAAGTCAAGGTGATAACATTTTAGTACTGGGCATTCTCACGATAACGATAACGATTACGACATGCTGAAAAAAAGGGGTTTAAAATCTCTCTATTATGTCCTAACGGTGAAATATCACTGTTGTTCATTTGTTTCCTCATGGAATCCCTAATATATCCTAGTAAAACTTAGGGTTTGAGGGAACCCAGGTTGAAAAACACTGTTTCCCTGTAAGTACCTCAGATTATTCGGTACTGATTTTCAACAAATAACGCGCTTCTTCAAACAGCTGTTTACAATAATTGGCTAAAGGCTATCATACTGCTCTTCGGCTTAAAATATTCAATACTTCATCAAATAAGTTTATAAAAAAAATTAAAATGAACAGCGTTCATAGTTTAGTAATTGTGGGCTGCTATATAATTACGAGCAAGGAATAACGCAGTCGAACATTGTGGTAGCATTTCAACCCACTGTATGTACGTACTATCTAGCTCATCGCAACTTCAATTTCTTAAATTGGTACCATTGTCTAGGTTGCAATATTATATTAAGAGGCATTCTGCATTATTGCATCTATGGGTAATATAAAAGTAAATTAATAGTTTTTATTAGGTAAGTGAGCGACGTTACATATAATTCACGCAAGAAAATTTCTGTCGACAAGCACGCAGGGCGACTGAGGTAATTTTCCTAGTGAATTAATTATATGTATTAACTCACTAATACAGCGTTTTATCCAACACTCTCATATAATTGTGTTTTAAACACAAATAATGGAAAATAATTAAAATTTGAAGTTGTCACTGTCAGAAAATAGTATATTATTTTATATGGAGGAAAAGTGATACTTTTCATGGCGCGCTCGTGTTTAACAGCCGAACGGAGTGAGGCTGGTAATAGAGAGCAAGCCATGAAAAGTAACTTTTCCTCCAAATAAAATATGTTGTTTCTTCTTCAAATGTCGACAATTTAATGCAAAAACATCTCTTTTTAATAGTAATAATATCAAATTATTATTAAAGATAAGTGGGTTCGCAAGGCGGCTTAGACCCGTGTCGGTGAATAGGCATAAGTTGTTGCTATAGTAATGTAACATAAAGCTGTCAGTGGACACTGTCAACAATAATTATTTTTTTAACATTGCGTCTCCGATTGCGTTTTAATTCCGTATTGATAAGCAGTTATTGAGTAAGTTCGATTAAATAATAACCAATTTGTTCCTAAATTAGTGATTTTTAGAAATGCAGTCACAGATTGAGTGATAAATACAAATTGTAGCTTAATAATTCTTGAGTTGTTGACGCTTATTTTGTTGTCTGTTTGTATTGTATCTATGTTGCTATGACAACACTTTTACCTCTGCCGGAGGAAAAGTGAAAAGTAAAGCTCCGGCGGAGGAGAAACGAAACTTCACGGCCGCCTACACGTTTGAAGAAAATAGTATATTTCATTACCAGTCCGGAAACTAGGCTTTTCCGGTGCGCGCACGACAGAGTCTGGTGTGAGGCGTAGCCGAACACCGGAAGTCGTGCAAGCACAGGAAAAGCTGTTTCTGGACGTGTAATGAACGATATTTTTCATAATACCTCTTTGAAATCAAGACATAAACATAAAATTATTATAATCTTACGTATCCAAAATCATGTCATAATAGATTTTGTATTCAAATGAAAGCAAACGTCAAACTTGCAATACAAGCAAGACAGGTATTTATCTGATATTCATCAAGCGTTGCTATAGAAATGTGTTTGTATGCTTTGTTGTAATTGAATAGGCAGCTAATTTTGAAGTATTTGTGACAAGTAATGTCGGAATAAATGAAATAATTTTACTTAAAATAAGACTAAAATGTACTAGATTAATCTTGTAGACTGCATCGCTGTCTAATTTTAACCCAATTTATTATACTTTATGCATATTCTGTGACTAAATAACTGCAAATTTAGCACTTAAAATCAGGGATCGGGAAAACTTTTCCCGCTCCCTAATTAGGGACCGGGAAAATTTTTCCCTTGCCCGGACCGAAAAGACTTACTTTCTTTGCTCTAAGACGTCGAAAATGATAGTTTTCAGAGAGGAATTATGAAAAAATAGTTTAACGTGCGAAAGTCGAAGGGTCCGATTGACAATGTAAATTTTGTCGTAATCAGGGGTTAGTAAAGAAATATTTTTTCACTTGAAATCCTATTTAAAATCCAAACTAAATTGCAGAAATTGAAATTGTGTTAGTTCCAAAAGAAATTTTAAAAAAGCTAATGCAGCTACTGCTAGCATTATTTCAGACAAGTCAAGATCCATATATAACAAAGAACTGAAGGTGCTTAAAGACTGGAGAATCAAAGAAGGAGTGAAAGGCGTAAATGAAACTGTCTTGATGACATATTGATTCAATTTAAGTGAAAAACTGGCACCATCGTCCTTCTGGACCAAATACTCCCTGTTGAAATCGACTTTGAGGGTTTGCAAGCGTTGCAAACGGAAGATTAGTGGCATTTTTAAAGGTTAAACATTAAAATATCAAATCTAAAAAATCCAAGATCTTTGAAAGATAATAAATTGAATAATTTTTGCGTGAAATCCATCTAGATTAATATATTGCCGATTCGCGGAGCTAATGTATATGCGTAGAATCACACATTTCAATGAAAGTGATCTAGTAAGGTTCAAAAAGTTGTTATATGAATATTGAGAAAATACTCCTATTTAGAAGTTTGCATATATTTTTTATTAAACGATGTTGACAATAAATCATTTTTAATTTTCCCACCGGATCTTTCATTTCTATTCTTATTGCTGATGATCGTCTAATTTCAGACAATATTCATAAGCTAACAGTTACCTTTTTTGACGACTTGATATCTTTCAACCAAATATGAGAGTATATTTTTTATTGTAAGTTTGATGTGTGTTATCTAGTTTAGTTGCTTTATTATTATATTTCGGAAATGTGTATCTACAAAAGAACCCTACATTTTAAACATACTCTGCAAATTTCCCTGAAGTAAACCTGTTTGATAAAATTAAACACTTCACCAAATAATCCAACATTGGAATCCAAGCATTCTTAAATTTTGAAACTATTGTTAGCTACTTATGGTATTTAGTTACTACTTTAAAATCTGTTTTTAATCCTTGTATATTTGTGCTTTTCGACTTGGCCGAACCGAGCAAATTGTAAATTGTAAGAAGTTTACTAGACTGAAAAAGAAAGCCCTTTACCACACTTTATTTGAAGGAAATCGCTGCAACTAGTTGTTGCCAGTAATAGTTGTCAAGGGTTAAAATTCAGTAATCAATCGCATACATATATGTTTCAGAATTTCTGCAGGTATGGGAACAAAGAGTCTTCATTGTCGACCTTGCTTAGCATTTTAACGTGATACATCAAACGGGTTTGTTTGCCCGGAAGGCTTGTCTGATTTCATTTTGCTATGCTTTAACAACATATTAGATTAATTAGAAGAGTTAGTAGCAGATGGTTTTATCACACTTTTTTTGTTTCCAATGGCATTCTTGTATTCATTGAACATTTGTATTAAGTGACTTTTTTAAGCCGATAAAATATATCTGGTCTGTATCATGAAGCTCTTGCACATTCTTGACGTGATCAGTTAATGAAGCTAGCTCCTAAGTCAGTTATTGGGGGACCGACAACAGTCCCAAGAAATTCTGGATTTACTGAATGAGTCTGAAGCGGCCTGGCTGTATGAGAGCAAGTGTATTGATTTTGACTTTGACAACCTCTCTTTAGCATATTGGACCCTATTAAATTATATTATGAGAACCTCTCAACTTGGAATATCGTTAGGTTTTCCCCATTGGATTTTAGATATCTTGCAATCGTCAGACATTACGTCGACAACGTAAATAGGTTACTATAAGTACTGTCAGTTTTATAAATAAGCGAATCCGTTACCAATGCTTCTAGAATTTTTAATTTATTTAATTTATTATCAATTAATTAATCTAATTCGGTTTTGCTATTATTAATCAAAAAAAAGGTTATTAAAGACACCATAACAGTTTAGTGATTTGTAAAAGAACTGGTTGTATCTAATTATGTTGCAAATAAAGCCTTGCCCTTTACCAAAGGTTTGCAAAGTGCTTTAAGTAACTTCCAAATGGCTTAAAACCAATCATTACGATATGCAAAGTGATAAGGAAGATACATACTTCTCTGTGTATAAATTAACACTGAACTTGCGCAAATCCTGGTAAAAATTATTATTGAAAATACTTACTGATGAAATTAGTTTTCTATTGATATTCGCATATCCGTTGAGGTTCATGATTGGGGGATTTTTTTCCAGTGCTGTCAAAAACATGTTTACTTCGTCTACCGTTCTTTGGTCTACAGCAGCTAAGTTAACATTTAACAATCGTTCTCTAAAAAAATGAGTTCTTATTATTCATTAAATTGATTGCTAGGGTAAAAAAAATTAGAGTGGTGCCTGATGGTAGTATTCCGAATGTGCAATTTATAATTTGGTAGAGACTGTCACGTCAACAGACAACTAATATTAATGTTACCATTTTCTCAGAAAGTTTTAATTTTGAAAATTTGAGCCTTAACTTTAAAACACATTAAGTGTTAAAAATTCCTCGGTCTATAGATGAAATATAATTAACGATTCATAGGAGGTTATGTTTTCACACAGATATTTTTATGTTCTTCTTTCAATCAATTAATTTGTGGCAGAAATAAAATCAAACCAAAAATTTTGCGGAAATTTCATTGGTAAAATCTGATTTTTTTAAAATTATCTTTTAGCTTTGCATGTTTTGAAACTGTATACCTCCAATATATTGGTTTAAATATAAGAGAATGTTGGTTCAAAAAATTGAAAAATATACTTCATATCAGTCCGCATGGTAAAGACCTGCGCAGTGGCCTTGGAAATTAGCTGTAGGCGGAAGCATGATAGAACACAGAAAAGCGTCCGTTTAGCCCATGCTTTACCATCTCAGGTAATTGATTAAGGGTACTATTATGGAAATTTCAGTCTTGAATTTATGGCGACTGAAGCTGCATTTGAAAAATGTTATAGTCTCTCAACCGTTTATAACACGCGATTTGCAGTTAGATTTTTGAAATAGAAAAAAAGTCTTTAACTCAAAATTTTGTCCTAGACAAACAAGTAATCCGATAAGTACAATTTACACCTGTTTTACTCACAAAGAACAAACTCTAAACTCATCTTTAAGCGGTCATAAAAGTCACTGCTAAAATATGACAAATGTAACACCTATTATTATTCACACCTTAAACGTAATTGTATAAACTCGACAACAATGTATAAAGCATTAATAAAAATACAATCAAAAGTCTGAAAATCTAGTACTAAACCTACCCGGAATATTCTTCGAATGAAGAAAATTAGGTAGAAAATTCTTGTAAAACATTTTTTCGAAATTGGAACTAACTCGAATGAAAAGGTTTGAATTATTTTAGCAATAAAATCCATATTAATCTAAACTAAGACAAGCTAACAAAAAATAGCCCAAACTAATCGAAATTAACCCAAACTAATCCAAGAATAGGTTAAAAGAATTATTGGAGCTCAAAATTTAGAGGAATTTTCCGTTCCAAGAATTTTCCATATATAAGTAATTTTCTGTTCGGATAATTTTTCGTTCGAAGAATTTTTTGAATATTATTTCTTTGAGCAATTATTTTCGATAAACTGTCCATACACATTTATTTTCGGGCAACTGAGATTTAACATCCTGTAACTTTGTTGTTAATTTAAACACACAACTTGGTACTTGGAATATGTGAATAAGTGCAATATTCCATTAATCTGGATATATCGGCTATTCAGTGTCACTGCCGATCTAACCGAAAATGTATCTAACTTTTTATTTTAATTTGTACACTATTTAGTTTTTGCATATCGAAAGTCTGCTTTAAATTTGCATTTCAATGATGAGTCACAGGTTGGCCCTTGCTTTAAAAGTTGCGCTACTATAGCCAATTTTCAAGAAAGTGGCCGCTCTGTGATGTTATTAATGACAAACTTATAAATTTTAGTGTTTTATATTGTTATCAATTTTTTGACAGATTCCCATTCAAATGAAAGCCTAAAATATGGCATAGTCATGATAATAATTGATTTAAGTTTAAAGCAAGAAATGATATAAAAGGGGTAATGTGATATTGCCATTATTACAGTTTATAACTTAAAATACTAAACAGAAACAGTTTGAAAAATGGCTCCAGCAGCAAAGAGGGTCATAGACCCGAGACAGCTTATTTTTTTCCCTTATTTTATGTGTATTGTAATTGTACTGCAATCTTTTTAATTAGTTTCAAATAACATCTTCGATTGATAAAAGTATTCCGTTACTACAAAGCCTTAGTAAGGTATCATAATATATGTATTTTATTACTCACACAATTTAACAAAATCCTGATTTTTCATAATCTGAGGATTTATGAAACTAATTTGGTTATAAACCTTACTGCTGTGGCTGAAGGGTTTTCATTGTTATAAGTTATTTGGGGTTTTTGGTCGGTTTCTTTCTAATTTTTACGAATATACTTTACTAAATACTAATTAGGGTCAGGTGACATATAAAGTCAGCGATTTTACATAAAACAAAAATTACACTAGACGATGCGTAAATAATCCGAACAAGCGCGCTACGTTTCATGCATTGTCCTCTGCTTCCTGCGGGAGCAAAACAGACAGAATCTAACCCAAACTAACGTAAAAATAATTCACCTTTTTCTTTATGGCAGTGGCACACACTAAAAGGAGACCCTATGGCGCTCGACGAGCGGTGTGTGTGCGAAGATGTTGATTGACACGGCACTTGAATATTTGTAAGTTGTAATTAGTGGGAAACAGATGTCCTGGTAGTGAGTTCTACAGTGATGCAGTGCGCCAGACAAAGGAGTTCTTGTAAAGCGATGTTCTAGGTGTATCTAGTTGTACGACGAACTGGTGCGCTCTTGCCATCTGTCAGGAGCTGCCAGGGGCGGGATGAGGCGGACCAAATCTTGGGAACATCTGCCATAAAAGTATCTGTAAAACAGAGATATCTCGGCTACATGTCTGCGGTGTTCCAGACTATCTAGATTCCGGGTAAACTCCGGGTCGCCGACGAGACGCACAGCTCTCTTCTGAATGGAATCCAGCAGCTTTAGGGTGTGCTTTGGTGCGGCACCCCAGATATGTAAGCAATATTCTAAGCACGGTCTTATTTGCGCTTTATAGAGCAAGAGCAACTGCTGCGGTGTATAGAGTTTTTTGTTGCGAAATAGCGCACCAAGCTTCTGGGAGGCTGATTTTGCGATATTAGCATCGTGGTCATGCCAGGACATATTGCTGTTGACCGAGATACCCAGCAGTCCGATTGACGAGGATGAAGGAATGGTCGACCCTGCCATAATGATGTCAGGGCCCGCTGTATTGGCCCTCTTGGTAAACGTGGCTGCTTGGGTCTTTGCTGCATTGAACTGGACCAAATTTCGGTCGCCCCAAGTTTGAACTTTCTCCAGGTCTTGATTAATTGCTGTAATCTGCTCCTGTCTGCGGTGATGAGTCTCAGTCGCTGGTAAGGGTTTTTCTGATCTAAAGTGGGAGACAAGGGTACTGTCATCTGCAAAACTGTAAACAGGATTATTTGTTTCGGTCAGCAGGTCATTAATACCTATGTGGTAATTACCGTTAGTTTGGGTTAGTTTTTATTCGCTACCGAAGTGAGCGGATGGTAATGCATCAAGTGAAATACTTGACTGAAGAATATAGACATACAAGCGAATAGAGCATTCAGTCATGTGAATAAAAGAAAGAGACACTGTATTTAATGTAGACATCTTACGCGGCGGTATGAGGGTAAATCTCAGGAAAACAGACGGAAGTGTGAAACCCGGATGTGACATCATAACCATGCTCAGTCTACTTCAGCGCTTCCTTGTAAAACGACTACCGGATAAGGACAGCTTGCAAAATACATTCCCAACTTGTCGGAAGGCATCGGGTGTTTTCGTTAGATTGGGTTCCTATTATACCTATGTCTTTACGATGCAATGAATTGCTTACATGTGCTCTGGTGGTTCAGTAGTTAAGATGCTAGACTACTGGTTCGGCGGCCCGTGTCCGTTTCCCGATTGTGTTTTTTTTTATTTCATTGAAGTTACATTTGTAAAAAGTTTTTTCTTGATTTTGGGCATGCCTTGGGTTAGTTTTGGTTAGTTTTTATTCGTTGCTCCCCTGTAGCGAGCAATGCGAGCGGAGAGCTATGCGTGAAGTGAAATATTAGATATTCTAATGCAAATGTTACAAATGTAAACATTAAACAACGCACGTCAGGCGGTTACAGCTGTGACGGGAATGTGGTTTGCAGGCTGTCTGTAACTGTTAGTGTGAAACATGTTCGCTCTAACACCAGAATATAGGCAACTAATTCCAAATAAGTGGTAGCCTATATTCAGGCGTTACGCGGTCTAAGGTGGCATTAGATTTTCATGTCGATGAAGTCGATATAGGATATGTTTACTCATCAGTGTCTCGAGAGTAAATCTGACATCAGTGTGTCTGCTGAAAAATCGAAGCTTTGGCTATTGTGAAAAATGACAATAACAAAGATGATATTTACAAGAAATAATGAATTTTATTTAATGAAGCTATCAGTCGCTTTGAGTTAGGGCAGGAAAAAAAGGTAGGCCTCTCAATCTACGCAAATGTCTTATAGTTAGTATGTGGTGTATCAAATCTCAAACTTTAAAGGCTTTTTTAGTTTAAATGTGGGACATAAAGTGTTTTTTAGCGTAAACTACTCTCTGTGATGCCTCCATTCGAGTGCAATATTCGTTTTTTGCAAAATCGCTGACTCTTATGTCACCAGACCCGCCAAATAAAGTTATCATATCAATTGCTTAAAGTAATACCCCATCCCCTATAGGTGTCCATAAAATCATACATTAATACAATTCAGACTCAAACACTTGTCCAATGATAAACAATATTTAAACAGTTTACATTCCTACAAAAATATTTCCCGTAATTCAATTACTCTACACAATTAGGCTTAGTTTTAAAAATCTTATTTTTGATACGCTCCCCTAAAATAAAATCAAATGAGGTGAAATCCGTTGACATAGATGAATAGTCTACTGAACCTCTTTTACATAAGAAGCGGTTAAACAATAGATCAAAAATTTCCTGACAGGCGCAGTGTAATAAAATGTGGAGGTGTTACTTCCTGTGGAATCATTAATTACTTTTCTGCAGGATTTAGAACGATTTCTGGATATATTACTTCTTCGAGTAATTGAAAGTATGCCTCTCAATTTAGAGTGTTTGGAAGAGAAAATAGCTCAACAGTGTAGTGGTTTAATTTCTATAGTACTTAGCTATGATGTCCTTTCATTGATTGTAGGCCAGTTTTAGTCCACTGAGGAAAAATATGCATTAATCTGAGTTACAAATAATGTATAACAAATTTGGAAAATCCAGTTATGTTTAGTCGGAATGCTTGAAATATTTGGACATACTACTCCTCAAGATTTTCTGATCATTTTTAATGACTGCCTTGGTTTTTAAGTACAAACGTCTAATAATATCACCACAATATATGCAGTGACTTCATTTCCAACCACCTTCATTACTATGTGTTTCTTGTAGGCGTGTGCCTCCATATATTTTCATAGAATCTTCACAATGTATTTATGTGTAGCACTATTTCCAGGATGATAATGATAAATAGCAATCTCAATTATATTTTCAGAAATGGCCAATTCTATTTTCAAAAGTGGAAATAATTATATAAATTATCAAAGGCTGATTCTATCTGATAATGCAACTTTAGAGTTTAGAGTTAAGTAGAGTTAGAGAGTTAAGTGAGTGACACTTATTACCTTGTTCTTAGGGCAGGGAAGATTGAAATATGCCAAATTAGGTGATTTCTTGCTCTTTTTTACACAAAATTATTTCCATTGTCCATTAAAAAAACATTGAGCGAGTCTGCTAGTACTCAAGACACAGATGTGTAAATCCTATATCGACATCATCGACATGAAAATCTTATTTGGAATTGGTAGCCTATATTCTGGCGTTAGAAAGAACCTAATCACTGCGCATGTTTATGATGTTACATACGCTTGCACATTTCCGTCCCATTTGTCGAGATTTACCCTCATACCGCCGCGTAAGATGTTTACACATCAATTAAAGTTGGTATTTTCCCAGCTTTATTATGCGATCCTGAATTTTCAAAATATTTAAAGAATGCGTCCTGCTTCAAAACTAAATCGACATGCCTTGGCGTATTTTAACTAAAACGATTTATTTTCAAAAAAATGTGGTCTACCCTGTAATTTTTAATACGTAATTTATGTTCCAATCTTACCTAAACTCCGGTCCCATTTTTCTTGATGCTGCATGCGCCTCATTGCAAATGATGAACAGCAACGTCATGCAGTAAAAAGCAATAAGAAATAGACCCGCTTCTTTAAAAGACAAGCCATGATCGAGTATTTCTGTTAAACATCCGTAGGTAGCTACTATGGTCGTGAGGAGTACCAGCAGACAATATAGGGCATACATGCCACTGTAAGCTGTACCTGAAGATCATGAATAACACGTATGTCAGTATTTTAACGAAGCACATGCATATCAGTCATAATAAAAGGAAGATGACCGAAATAGAATATTTGAACGTTTTTACATTTCTTTTCACGGGGAGTTCTTATGCAAAATCGTTCCGTTCCATTTTAAGATTTAACTTGATTTTTAGAAACGTTTCAACATTTAGAATACCATTATGTCATATAGATTTACTTACTAGTAAACTAGTAAACATAAAAACAATTGTGATAACATTATTAAAGATCCCTTATAAAAAAAACACCAAAATTCTTAAAATTACCTAGATTGTCAAAGCCGAAAGGCTAAGTCAAACATTCACCTACATTAGGCTGTCTCAAAATGTTGTAAACATAAATAACATATCCAAACTATTAGGGGTGACAGCAGAAGAATGGACAAGTGGCCCTAAGGCTTGTTTCTATGAAATCCGTGTAAAGTAAAGTTTAAATTCAGTTTAACTTGAACTTTAAACTTGATAAAATTGCAGTATGGACGATATATACTTTTCGATTAAATATCTTTGTAGCTATCTTCAATGAACATTTTTTATTTTTTTTAAATAGTTACAGCTGAAGGGAAAAACTCGTCGATATGTCTTCTAGTTTTCAACAAACGATTTATTTTTGTTTGCAGTATTTGTATGTTTTGTTATTTATTGTATCTATTTAAACTTAATTAGTCCGCGTTTTCAGGTTTGTGAAAACAGTTAAAAGAAGACCAACCAACTATTTGGAGGAATAAATTAATGTAAAGATATGTCAGATATCGGAATAAATGTAAAGCCATGTCGTCACATAGAGACTTCAAGCGGAAGGGGCTTAATGGGTGGCTCTTACAGCCACCTATATAATAAAAAATAAAGGCAAAACTGAAGCTTAGCTATAGCTTGTAGTTTAAAATGAACTTGTGCAACTGGGCTTAAGATGCATTCATTAAGTTTCTAACTAAAAGTTTTCAGTTTTCTGAACAGTTAAGTCAAATTTCATCTCAGATCACAAACTAGTAGTAATAGCGTTGAGAATCGCTTTCGTAATAAGAACTTAAGAAAAAAATGAAGCAGTCTGTGGAATGTGAGTAATTAATAAATTACGATGAATAAAATTGTTTTAACGGATGGACTGGGAAAGCAGAAGCTCTAGAGTTAATGAATTAGAGACGGAGGATTAATATAGAGTAAGTGAGATACCTAGAAATTATTACCACGTGCAGAAACTTTAGGTCAGTAAAGGACAGTGACTGAAAATAGAACAAAATAGAAGCTATTCAAAAAAAGTATTAAGATTTTAGGTTTATCCCCCAGTAACTTATCCCTTCTACAGAAAAGACACTTTTTTGTAATAAAGGCATCGCAATCCAGAATACTGAAAAATATCAGGCAACTTAAAACAAATTTATCAGGTAAATAACTAAATTTGGCTTAAGGTTCAAGATGGTACCCGTACGCATGGTAAAATGAGTATACAAAGTCTTCGGACTCATAATTAGAGATGGAAAAATTCACAGTCCTTCGCAAACATGCAACCGGGGGGACATTAAAAATGATGAATGAAAACGCAAAAATATCTTTTGTGTTGTACTTCAAATAGTTTAAAAAAATAAAAATACAAACACGAGGGTTTATAATATATTTAATTAAAGAAATGTATTTTTAATATTAATATTAAAGATTATCATCATTAAAAAAAATAAATAAAAAAAGATGCAGATATAAAGACCTTAAAAAATTACCCACCAATTGTAGATAGGAAAATCTATTAATATATAATTAGCCATAAGGTATTGTAATATTTTTAACCTGCTCCGATTCGTTTTAGCCCGTTTTTATACCTTCGGTTATTTTTAGTTAGTTTCGGTTAGTGCTTCAATCAACTTTCTGTTAGTTTCAGTTAGTTCCAATTTATTTTAGCCATTTGAAGAGACTCCGATACATAATCAAATTTAATCATTTTGGTTAGTTTTGGTTAGTCGCCAAAATTCGGTTCGTTTTGATTAATTTTAACTAACTACTAATTTTTGTGACCTATCCCGATACGTTTTAGCCCGTTTTGGTGTTTTTGGCTACTTTTGATTAGTTTTGGATTGTCTTTCAATTAGCTTTCGGATAGTTTTAGTTTATTTTAGTCATTTGAACCGGTTCCGATGATACGATTAGTCACCAAATTTCGGTTAAATAAAGTTAATTTCAACTTATATTAATATTGTTAATCTGTTCCGATATGCTTTAGCCTTTTTTTGGTGTCTTTAGTTACTTTTGGTTAGTCGGTCAATCAAATCCTGGTTAATTTCAGTTAGCTTTAAATTATTTTTTCATTTGAACCGGTTTCGATACGTTGCAATCAATTTTAGTACTTTTGGTTATTTTTGGTTAGTCACCAAAATTCGGTTAATTTGGATTAGTTTTAACTTACTTACGAACTGACGGTCATTTCAACCGGTCCCGGTACGTTATAGACAATTTTAATTCTTTTGGTTACTTTTGGCTTGTCGCCAAGGTTCGGTTAATTTGGGTTAGTTTTAACTTGCTTTAACATTTTTGATGTGTTCTGATACGTTTTAGCCCGTTTTGGTACTTTTAGTTACTTTTGGTTAGTCATTCAATCGACTTTCGGCTATTTTCAGTTAGCTCCAGTTTATTTCAGTTATTTGAACAGGTTACGACTTCCGAAACGTTATTGTAACCAAAATTCCGTTTATTTGGGTTTGTCTCAACCTACTTTAATATTTTTAATCTGTTCGGATACGTTTTAAGCCCTTTTGGTGCTTATGGTTAGTCGTTCAATCAACTTTCATTAAAGTTCAGTTGGTTTTAATATATTTTAGTCAGTTCCGGTACGTTATAAGCATTTTTAATTTTGGTTAGTTTTGGTTAATTTGAGTCAGTTTTAACTTACTTTAATATTTTTAATCTATTCTGATAAGTTTTAGCTCGTTTTTGGAGTTTTTAGTTACTTTTGGTTAGTCATTCAATCAACATTCGGTAAATTTCAGTTAATTTTATTATATTTGAGATATGTGAACCGGTTCCGGTACGGTATAAGAATTTTAACGTTTTTGGTTAGTTTTGGTTAGTCGCTAAAATTCGGTTAAGTTGGATTAGTGTTAACTTACTTTAGCATTTTTAATCTGTTCTGATAAGTTGCAGCCCGTTTTGCTGCTTTTAGTTACTTTTGGTTGTTTCGGTTAGTCATTCAATCAACTTTCGATTACTATCAGCTAGTTCCAATTTATTTTAGTCATTTGAACCAGCTCCGATACGTTATATTAATCAGCGTTTAGTTAATTTCAGTTAGTTTTAATGTATTTTAACCATTTGAACCTGTTCCCATACGTTATGACCAATTTTATTGTTTTTGGTTAGCTTTGGTTAGTCGCCAAAATTCTGTTAATTTGGATTAGGTTTATTATTTTTAATCTGTTCCGACTCATTTTAGCCCCTTTTGGTGCTTTTTGTTAATTTTGGTTAGTCGTTCAATCAACTTTTGGTTAGTTTTAGTTAGTTCCAATTTATTTTAGTAATTTGAACCGATTCCGATGCGTTATAATAAAATTTAAGTTTAAATAAACAAACTAACACGATCTCTCACGCGTATGACGTCATGTGGCAAATGTAGCATGCACTTTTTTTACGATTTGAAGCCCTATACTAGGATAACAGAGACATTTCCAATGTTAAAAGCTTTCGAATTGAAAGTTGTAGAACTTTTTACAAGGTATTAGAATTTGCTTAAAGAAACATAAAGCGAACATCGCAAAATCGAAAAAATTATCTAACCTTCCCTTTTTTAATGAAATACCCTATATGAGATTGAAAATCCTTTTTCTCTTGATTTCAAAAAAATCAGCATCGCTGATATTTTCATAAGACGTTTTCGGAATATTCCGTGGCAAATGTGTGACAATCATTACGAAATAGCGTTCAAAGTGTCCGTAGTTACTCAGTCGATTCATAACAATCTTTGGATGCTATTCCGTAATGACCACCGATAAATTAAAATATTTCCTCTAATAGTATATTATTTTATATGGAGGAAAAGTGATACTTTTCATGGCGCGCTCGTGTTTAACAGCCGAACGGAGTGAGGCTGGTAATAGAGAGCAAGCCATGAAAAGTAACTTTTCCTCCAAATAAAATATGCTGTTTTTTCTTCAAATGTCGACAAATTAATGCAAAAATTCTCTTTTTAATAGTAATAATAATTATTATTAAAGATAAGTGGGTTCGCAAGGCGGCTTAGACCGGTGCGGTGTCGGTGAATAGGCTCAGGTTGTTGCTATAGTAATGTAACATAAAGCTGTCAGTGGACACTGTCAGCAATAATAATTATATTTTTAAAATTATGTCTTCGATTGCGTTTTAACTCCGTATTGATAAGCAATTATTGGGTAAGTTCGATTAAATAATAACCAATTTGTTCCTAAATTAGTGATTTTTAGAAATGCAGTCACACACTGAGTGATAAATACAAATTTTAGTTTAATAACTCTTGAGTTGTTGACGCTTATTTTGATGTTTGTTTGTATTTTATCTATGTTGCTATGATAACACTTTTACCTCCGCCGGCGGAAAAGTGAAAAGTAAAGCTCCGGCGGAGGAAAAATGAAACTTCACTGCCGCCTACACAGTCGAGTAATGACGGATTTACTGACGTTTGAAGAAAAAATGAGTTTATTAAAAAATTAGTTACAAATTGTCATTTTTAGGGAAAATTTTTGGAGAGAAGAATATTCTTTTCACATAACAATGCACATCTTGCAACTAAATCTAAAACTTGTGCTTATGTTAAAGGAGCATTCTGTACTTCTATGGGTCCCCAACTAGTTTCATGACACATTTTTTCTACCCACCACAGTGACTTACCAAGCTGTTGCATCATATGTGACAAATCCACCCACATTTCTCTATAATCAGCTAATTTCTTTGCTGAATCCTTCGTCTGTAATGCTGTGTGCAAACTTTCAGCCAACCATCCGGCTACCCTACCTTTAGCTGTGCAGTTAACGTACCATAAACTACAAAGACAATTCAACATTGCTAAAATGTGATAGTATCCGAATGTGTGCCATAGTAGCATATCTGGCTGAAGGTAGTACTGTGCCAACATGATTAGAATTCCAACTACCCAGGATATAATACATAGCGAATATGTTATATGCGAAAGGTTGTGGAATACAATCGCAGTTCCTGTCATCTTGAAGTATTTAAGCTAAAAGACAATTATATTTAATTAACATAGTTTAAATAAATAATTACATCAAATTTATATGTTTTAAGTTGAAAATACGAATGTAATAGGTTTACTGTTAACAGTTATGTAAATTTTGTCAAAGTGTTGTATATCGCTATCAAATTTTAAATTGCTGTAACCAAGTACCTTAAATTAAAAATACTTGATTCGATGATTCTACTTTTGTTTGATATTTGATAGCAACTATAGTATCGGTCAAATTTAATAAGTCTTATGGAATTATGATACAAATACGGTTTATTCAAATTGAAGTACTCTAACATTGATTTCGGGCTCATATTTTAAAGGAACAGTGCTTCTATTATCAGTTAGACTACCCAGGAATGTCAAGAAACCAATAACCTATACCCAATGGCTAGCTAAGTGAAAAGGCCACCATAACAAGCATATTATAAATATCTAACCCAATCTAGAGGGTGATCCTGTCCTCTAGAGTAGGCAAACAGTCTCCTGCTCCTGCAATATTGCCGACACGAAGATGGCGTGCCGCGCTCTTGCAAATCTCCACCCAGATAATTGGTGGGTTTCATCACTTACATCCAGCCCCTGCGATAACTATTCGCAATCATGCGCAGTTGCGTTTTGTGGTCAGCTGTTCGCGACGTATCAAAGGAGGCTGCGAATTTAAAAGAGTACAAAACTAACCCAAATTTATAAAAAGAAACAAACATAACCTTAAAAACACTTCCGGTCATGCCGTCGTAGGGTGAGCACGTTGGAAACGGTTTACAGAATTCGGCACGGGAAGTGGAAGCCATTTTGCTTAGAAAACGTGTTTCAAATTCTGCGGGGGTAGTCCGGAAAGTCGTACCGGTTGGATAGTGTAAGGGGTGGGTCGCGTATTGAAGGGTGATTCTTCCTAGGACTCCAGGGTTATTTCCGTTCGCGGTAGCGTGGCCTGTGGGCGGTCGGGGGTTTATCCTGCGGGAATTTGGAGTCTCTGACAGAAAGTGGTTACACCTACAGTGTGAAAAGCCCCCTTTCATAGGAACTTAGTCGTTCATTTCATTTGCTTATATTTACGTACAAGTCGGGAATCACCAGGGCCCGTCTTTCTGAGGGTTCCTACCGAATATTATTCAAACTGGAATAACGTGTAACGGATGTAGAGGGGTAGCTCTACCTCTCCCTAAGCGCCGGACGAAGGGCGGTGCTGGCAAATTGCCTCGTAGCACAGCCATTTCATCCCCTATCAAGGGGATTAAAAGTAACAGTAACATAACCTTAAAAAAATTACTACGAGAACTCTTGGAAGCAATTCGCTGAACCGACATGGGTAAATAACGCGAACAGCTAATCATAAAACGCAACCGCGCATGATTGTAAATAGTTATACCGCAGATGCTAGATGCTAGTGGTTTTACCATTTTCCTCCTTGTCGCTGCTTGTTGCTCCTGAGAGTTTCATACGGCTCTTATTTGGTCTTTAAAATGACTCCGGACGTATCCACGGGGCGCCCGAGCCGAACTGCCACCTCGTTTCTCGTTAGCCCGCTGTGCCCGGCAGCATTTTTGTATCGAGCGTCCATTAAATCGCTTTTTATAGCATGACTGTTGTATAAATGTTAGCTGCAATACCCTCCGTTACGTTTCTCCAAATATTTGAACATTTCAAGTATGGTCCTTCGCTCGCTACGGGGGCTCAACGAATAGCAACTAACCAAAACCACCGAACATTAACTAGAGACTGGAAGGTCTACTCTCAAACGGCACTTTTGATGCAGCCCTTACAAAGGCTAGACGCCCAACTTTCACGAAAGGGGGTGAAACGTGGAACGAGGCTTGAGCGTTTAACCAGCATTTCACCAGATTCCGTGACGGGGCAAGGAGGGAAATGCTGTGGGCGAAGCTTAGATGCCATAGGATGACTTTAATATAATTTTTTATTAAATGTACATGATTTTCATGCGTGAGATTAGTTTTCGTTAGTTTTTGTTTGGTAGCGCCTTAAGGGTTTTCTCGTTGCGAAGGCGCAACCAAAAAAACTAGTGAAAAATAGTCCAACGCATGCAAAGCATGTACATTTAATGAACATTTATATTACAGTCGTCCTATGGCGTATAGCTAGCTCAGATGCTGTTCCTGTATATGCGTTCCGGCACCCATATCAAATTTACCATCTTCCTCTGTACCAACCGCTCCAAGGCATCCCCGCACTCCTGGACCAGTTTAGAGTTAGTCCTGATTACATACAATATGAGTGCAGCAGTGGCGGCTATACAGCGGAAGTAAGGGAAGTGCCACTTCCTCAAGAAAATGTAATTTAAAGAAATACAATTAATTCATTCATCAGTAAAATAATATATTTTCAGATTCAATGATAAAATGTTCTTAGTTTAGGAATAATCTGTTTCCCGTTACCCCTCTAATAACTAATAATTCAATTATTTTCAAATATTAAAATCAAAGCTTCATAAAACAAGAACAAGAATCTCGCCACCTGCACATTGCCCGTTAGCTGCACTCTAGCACTATCGAATAAAATAGAGGTGAACCCACATGAAAATGTCTATTTCTTCTCGCGTACGCGCCGATAGCAGTGACAATTTCATTATCATTTGTGTAGACCTTTACGGAAGACGCAGCGTTCGAGAGCCGTCCAGTCATCAAAAGTATAAGCGCAACTAGTTGGTTGCCATGACAACGATGACGTCGTAATGGTCGTACATTTGTTTGGTTTGCAATGATTGGAAGAGCTGGCGTGTAGCACTTCGATTCTCAGATCAACGCGAAAGCACGTTGTTTCGTTTATTGCGAGTTTATTAGGGGACTTTCCGCCGTGAATTCTTGGAATTATTTTTTATTTACATTCAACGGTTGATCCATTATAGTATTATACAAGAGATATTTTCTATATATTCTAGTTTTAGTGTGTTATTCCTAGACATTTGTATTAGCAACAAAATTATTTGTTACTAATACAATATGAATATATTTGATTTTTTGATGATTTACCTAAAAAATACCGGTAATAATTATTAATACATTTCGGCAGTTTGGGCGTGAATCCCAAAAATTTTTCGCCTGCGGCGCTGTTCTCTCTATCGATGTCGGAAGCTCTTCCCCACTTTTCAAAGGCGCGAGCCGCCACTGGAGTGCAGCTTGGCTATCAGTGCATATTACTATTTCCTTTTAATGTCTTTATCTGGCCTATCAAGATTTCGTACACCACTGTTTGGGTTAGTTCATCAGCTTTTAGAATTTTTTTCTTCATATCGAACTATCTCACACCTTTCTCTCTAGGTACTATTGTCCCGCACTCGCAAGAATGAAGACAGGACGAGTGGTGAGAGGCCAGCGGAACATCTAATCCTGCTACTGGCGTTGTTCTCATAGGACCCATGATAGCGAGGCTTAGGCACACTATCTTCTATTCTTATCAATTGATTAACATTTCTTCATATATCCTAATATTTTGCGGATATTTCTTTATGAGTTTATTGAATGTAGTTAAACAATCTTAATTTTTGTGCTTTATATTTTATTTAGTAGTTTCATCTAGTCTATTCTTCTGTAGTGTGTTTTAAACTTCTATTTATGAACTTCGTTATAACTTCCATTATTTCATGTACAGTCATTATCTGAAATATCCCACTACTTTCGATGTAGTTTGTTTTCAACAGTTGTTTGATATTCATGCCCAATTTTTTTTTGCTTCGCACAATTCATTCTCTGCGATTGCTTATAATTCCGATCTTATCTAGCACAAATATGATTTTATGATGTTCTTAAGGCTATTATGATCACATAATATATTTGTTTGATGTTCTTAATGCTATTAAGATCACATAAAATATTTGACTATGAGTTTGTTTTTCAGGGCGTATTTTAGCAGAATTTATGATTTAAAAACTTTTAGCTCATTTATTACGTTAAATAACAGTGTAACTCTCCAGTTCTTAATGTCATATTTGCAGTTTCATTTAAATGTTTTCTATTCCTGATTCAACATTAGAGTACTAAAATTAATCTGATATTGCTTCATAGAGTTTTGAACTGATCTGAAGCCTAAACTACATTTATACTGTAGCGTACAAAAAAAAAGATGTATCTGTGGGAGATTTGGGACCTTTATATATCAAGTCCGGTATATTCAAATTTTCCAACTATTGGATTGACCTAATTAATTATACTGTAGATGATTTAAAACTTCATCTGCCAATAGGTATTTATTTCCGATTCCCATGCCGTTGCTAATTTGCAGCTATTTTAGCTGCTAATTATTTATTTTTGGTTACTACAGCAAGCTATTTGTGTTTTTGCTGGAAAAAGTTAATTGTTTCATTCCTACCTGAAATTTAGTCCACATATTTTTAAACTTTGCGGCCTCATGCCCATTACTCCAAGCCCCAACGGGTAGCAAAAAATGTGGAATCAAAATACTTAGAAATATAAATCCATATATGTACTCATCGAAACGTTTTCCGGGTTGAAGTAGTAATATAAGTCGTTCCCTAAATACAATGCTTACAAAAACAGTTTCTACTGTATAAATGAAATAAGCCCAGCATGTGACTGGTGAAAACCACCTAAAAATAATAATTATTCCATGATTAAATTAAATCCACTTTGTGCATTTTCTCCTTAAGAACTATCTTAATGGTTTTACTTTTTAAATACCAGAAATGTACATTATTCAATAGCAGAAAAAAAGATATTTATTGAGTCTATTTAGCATAATTTTATTTTTAGTATTTCATGTATAATGGCTAGATAGTCGTGAAAAATAAATAAATATGTAAACATAGTATTTAAATTTTCTTGGTTACTGAAAATGTCTGATTGTTAATTATTACACATTAAGTATGTATGAACTGTCAAAATATTGAACCACGAAAAGATTTAAATATGGTCCTGGTACAAATCTACAATAAGGAGTTAGGGGACATCCCTAAAAAATGAGTTGGGAAGTAGTACATGCTAGATTTGATCAGCCTAAATAACAATTTAAAGGGTATTAAACTTATGAATGAATTTCACAATTCAGCCCGGTAGCCCAGTTTCCTTAGCAAAGGCACACAGCTTCCTCGACTGGATCTTTCTTATGTCCTCGAGTTCAGCAGGCAGCTTCCGAAGTGCACCTCTCTGATCCTAGCCAACGCTGGTCAGTCGGCAGGAACATGGTGAACGATTCCTCGTCCTCTAAGTACCACCTGCGTTCCGAATCTTCTAATATCGGCAGGTACAAATGCCTTTTCAAGCGGCAGTGAAGAGCCCTGTCACAAGCTTCCCGTCTCCTCTCTTTAGAGCTAGATTGACTTTCAACCTACAAACCCAGCCTATCTCATTCCTGGAGTAGTTCGCCACCGCCATAGATCCTATCACTCACATTTATTCCGTTCCTTAGAATGGCGGGGTCATACTGTAGGACATTTATTAAACGCTCAGGTTCCGCTCGACGCATTGCGGAACACTGCTATGCCAGTCGATCGGCCTTCTCGTTCCTTGGGACATTCGAGTGTCACGGAACCCAAACAAGACTGATCCTATTATGCCTGTCTAAAGTCCTCATAAACTTCACTTCACTCAGAAACTAGAGCAGAATTAACTGAGCAGCCGTAAAAGCAATTCTGCTGTCCTTCATTTAGAAGGCTCTTAACAGGCTTTCATATCTGAATTTTAGGATCCCATGCATTTCGACATGGAACACGGTTGCATAAGTCCCAAGGGTGATAGCAAGTCTCATCTATAAAGATGGAATGGAATGGAATGGAACTGTCCGTGTACCGAACGTGTGCTGCGATTCGCCTTCAATCACGAGGATATTTTAACCGCCCTCCTTCAGATCTTCATGTGTCCTCTTGGGCTGTTATTGTTATAGATGACCAAAACCTTTCAGTCTGTACGAGAACTTCAAGGCCTCATACTCCAAGAATAGGTGGAGGGGCAGAAACCAAGTCAGTCGCTCAAGATCCCTGGTGGGTGCCGATCTCATAGTACCTGCAATTTCTACGCAAGCCAACCTCTGAACTCTGTCCAACCTAGAACTAGACATGGCCGCTTGCGTACCGGTTTACCACAAGATAGTCCAGTAGGTGATGATGCAGCGATCTACAGCCGTATAAATCCAGTGGAGGATCCTCGGCTATAGACCCCACTTGCTTTCAAAAGCTCTTCTACAAGCGCATAAAGCATTATTCGCCTTTTTAATGCGGCTACTAACATGTTTATTCAATCTCAACCTACAATCCGGTATGACCGTAAGATGCTTAGATATAGCTCAAAGGCCGATGAAGCAAGTTGATGACTGGAAGAATTTCCTCAGCCTACGTTCCCTCGGAAAGAGTACTAATTCGGTCTTGTCTGAATTGACCCTGAACCTTTTCCTCTGGCACCATCTTTCTACCAGATGGAGTGCTTGTTTCATGAGTCTCCCTGTACGACCAATGTCCAGATCATCTCTAATGATGACCGGATCAGCAGCATGCATAGTCATTCAGTTCTTGCAGTAAGCGGTCTACTACTAGACACCAAAGTAGGGCGATAAAGCCCCTGGCCACCTCACCACTACAGAGCTATTGCCAATGTCTACTCTGTCTGGTTGCCACGCCTGCTCAGAGCTTGGCAGATCAATTCAAAAGAAATGTTGAACAGTAAATAAGAGATCAAACATGAAAAGAATTACGACAACTAAACGTTTTTACATATGATTCGCGTTATATCAGTGATTGATTTGAGAAGAGAATTTCGGCACTGTTTCTCGCATTCCAATTACCTCTCGCGCGCTCATATCATAGTTGAAGCTGCTAGCTATTCAGTGCGTGTATCGTTAGCTTTGGTTTTACTCTTATAAAAAAAATCATCACAAATTCAATCTTTACTTACATCACTTAAGCTCCAATAAATTATTAGAATAATAATATATGTGTGTCGGTCGCGCCCAATAACGAGCTACTGAAATTATTTTGACAATAAAAAACATAAACTGTCTTCGAGATATAACTGCTTTTCATGATTAAATATCTTGACAGAGGATAACAACTTTAAATTATTTGCAAGTATGATTTTGTTTTGATTAAATTTACTATTACATACCGTAATATTCAATAGACCAAAACTTTACACCTCTTTTCTGATTTCAATTTGAAAAGTTTATAAGTTTAACTTTTGACTCGTCTACGAATCCCATAAATGTAAAAAACATTTAAAATAAGCAAACCTATATATAGTCTTTCCCTTCAATCGTTGAATAGGCATAACTCCCATAATCTGAAACAGAACCAATAGGCTCTTCGTGGTCTCATAGAAATTGTCATATCGGTGGAGTTTTTCAAGTAGTTCATCATC